>PVJL010000377.1:0-107021 GCA_004026885.1 Lyroderma lyra | reverse complement strand
TATATATTTGCATGTCTCATTTTTTTTTTTTGTTAGAAACTGGAAGTTTTAGATAATATATTGAGCAACTCTGGGTACTAATTTCCCACTCCAGGACTTGATATTGCTATTTGCTTGTTTACTTGATTAGAGACTAGATTGATTATTTTGGTAAAGTCCATGCTGTCCTCCTGACTCCCCTGCACTGTGGATCCTCTGATGTTGCCCTCAGGGGATGCGGACTTGGGTATACTGAGTCACCCTGGGATAACCATGGCTTTGGTAGGGCTCTTTGAGTCTCTCTCTCTCTCTCTCTCTCCCTCTCTTTTAATATTTTAATTTTATTGTTTTCTTTGGTTGTCTCTTTCCTTAACCACACCCAGCTGTCAGGCAGGATTCACTAACTGTCTGGTGATTACTTTCTTGTTTTCAATAAAGCCCTGGGTGTATTATTTGCTCCAGGGACTTATCCAATCAAATATTGGTTCTTTTGAAGAGATGATCCTGAAGTTAGTGTTTGACGTTTGTTATTGCACCAGGAAGGCTCCTTCCAGCTATCTCTTTCTTTAGTTCTCATTGGCAAACTAGCTAGCCCACAGTTTAGCCTCTATCTCTGATGATTCTACCAGTCTCTTCCTAATTGCTGTTCACCACAACCTCCACTGTGTTGGAGAGCTTCCTTAGGGTTGAACTTTTCCACACACTGTTGCAATTGATGCCAGTTCCACTGGGAAGAGATTCAGAGCAATGAAGACTGTACATTTACAATTGGCAAAGACCTATAGAATGTTGTTGCTCTTTTCCTATCATGAGTATATAAAAACTTACCATGTAAACCTTTCCCTTTTTGTGTTTATTTTATTTACTTAGCTATACATTTTGATAAAGAATTTTTTAGTCCCTATTCATGGTGCTTGAACATATTAACTTGCTTAACTTTCATGTAACCTGTGAGGCATACTACATAATGAGTAATAAAGTTGAGGCTGAGCACAGGAACTCAGACTTCAAAGGCCCAGTTTTTAATCACTACACTATGTTACATATGAGGGCTGTCCAGAAAGTGTCTAGCCATGTAATATGCAAAATAGAGGCATTTATGGCTGGACATTTTCTAGAAAGCTCTTGTATATGCATGTGCTGATGCAGAATGGATGCATATGATGATGTGGTAATGCAAAAGCAATAACTACTTTTGTAGAGAAAAAGTCATGGTTCAGACATTTACTAATTCAATCAGTGTTCCCAACTTGAGCCTATATGTTCTTATCTGTTAAATAACAAGAATAATTACCCAATTGTGTTGTGTTGTTGAACTTATTAAATGAGATCATATGAAGTGACTGTAAAATGCCTAGCTTAAATAGGTATTGATTATTTTACTTTACCTTTAAGATGGTATTTTGCTTTTTATTTTTATTTCCTCTTTATGGTCATCCCTATAATTTGTCCTTTCCTATTTTCCACAACTTACAAGTGATTATCCTGATTAAAGATCCAGAAGCTAAAAACATCTTAAAATGTCAAAGTCACTGCACATCAGGTGATAATTTTGGTGATGACACATCAATGAAGAAGCAAGGAATAAGGAATCTAGAACAAGGGCATAATGCTTACATACTGCAAAGAGAAAGGGAAATTTCTCATATTGATAGATAACTCCTGAAATGAAAGACCTTCCTTCTTTCTTTTCCTGCACTCTAAGTTTCTGTCTTTCATAAGTTCTCTATTCTTTTGGATTGTTGGCTACATTACACTGTCGCATCCTAGTGACCTGTTTCCTCTTGTCCAAAACATGTGGGCACCTAGTTGGGTTTCTCTAGACCTGTAGTCCTCAAAGACTGGTCTGTGGACCAGCAGCTTCAGCCTTACCTGAGAAATTGATAGAAATATGACATACTTCGGCAGAAACACCAGTGGGTGGGTCTTAGCAATCTCTTTTAACAAATCCTTCCATTGATTATGATGATACCTACAGTTTGAGAACCACTGCTTTATAAAATTGCCACTGTTTCCAATGGGCCAAGCTCCCTATGCATGGCTTCTTGGTCAAGAGGCCATGGGTGGTGCCACCTTTGAATTAACTGATCACTCATGGTCACAAGAGTTGCCCAGTGCAGTATTAGTGAACAGTAAACTAATCAGTATTGCCAGAAATCCCCCCAGAAGTAAATCAGATGATTTTTACTTCCAGCCCAAACAACAGCACATATCATTGTCCCACATTTAGGAGGTGACCACCATTCTCCACTCTTTAGATTCCAGACTCATTAGCCATCTTTGTGTTCCTTGAAGTAGCTTGTTTGCTGCTGCCCTTGGCCTTTCCCCAATCTGTCCCCATGCCTGAAATTCTGTTTCTCCATCTCTTTACTTAGTTAACACTAACTTTTTCTTCAGATCTCAACTTAAGCTTTAATTCCTTGAGTGTGGCATTTTCTCAGCCTATAGTTGAACTTAGTTACTTCCTTCCTTTCTTTTTCCCCTCCCTTTCCTCCTCCCTCCTTCCCTCCCTCCCTCCTTTCTTTCCTCCCTTCCTTCTTTTTACTTTTCATAGGACTATTTCAGTTTGCAATCATACTTTCACTTATGGGGCATTTGAATTCATATCTGTCTTCCTTGGGAGACTACATTTGCCACAACAACAAAGAGTGACTCTGTTTTTGTTCACAAATGCGTCCTCAGTTGGGAAACTCAACATACGAGGGCTGTCCAGAAAGTATCCAGCCATGTAATATGAAAAATAGAGGCATTTATGGCTGTTCTTCCAGACAGTCCTTGTATATGTAGATAAATAAAAGAAAGACAAAATTCCATTTTATTAACACTTTATGTTATCTAATAGTTAATTCATGCCCATGTGAAGAAATACCATTTAGCTTTCAATCATATTAATTTGATGAATTTTTATCAAGCATTTACTATGTGCTAGACATGCTGTTAGTACTGGGAATGGAAGAATAAAAAAAAATAGCAGGTCTCATGGAGCTTATATTTTAATTTCTATCAAAGGCCTATGAATGAAGCTAGATTGCTGAAAATTTCACTTGTAACTTCTGTAACAATTCAAAATACCTGAATTACAACTAAACTAAGTAAAAGAGAGTATAGTTAGTATAGTTGAAGAGAATATGTAAGACTATATTAATTAAGATAGTTTTAAAATTTGAAATGCCTTGTTGAAAAAATTATTCTGAAAAAAGCAAGGACACTTGGTCTCCAACAAACGTTTCAAAAATGTAAAAGAGTCCTCAAATGTTAACAATAGCTTCAGTGGAAATATATACTTACATTTCAAAAATAAAATTTTATTTTAAAATGTAATATTTCTGTTTCTTGCCAATGGAATACTAATGGTCGAGAGACTCATAGGAGAGTAGTTTACAATGAATGGGAACCAGTCTTTGATTCAGTTTGCCAAGTTTATTTTTAAAGGGAATTAGCTGCACTTTAAGAGGTGAGCTGAGAGAGGCGACAAGAAGGAAAAACTGCCAATCACACTGGCAAATGCACATGTACATAATTTACCTTCAGTTAACAGAGCAGAATCTGTAATGTCTCTAGAAACTGGTTATCCTAGCATTGGTTTTTCAGCCCTATTCCATATTGCTCAGGTATTAGCTTCCATGGCCTGACTCAGAAATAAGAAACTGCATGGAGGGATATTAGACCCACTGTTTGCTAGAGTTGTAACTTGTTAAAGTGCTTGATAATTCTCTATGACCATTTGGTCAGCCCTGGTATTCCTACGTCTATGTAGCAGCTTCCCAGAGCTCCTAGCTTGAGGCATGAACAGAAATGCCGCTGAGCTCTCTTCGTTAACTGAAGCTCTTTGCACCTAGTGCACATTTCTCTCTTTCTTTCCTCTGTTTGGAAGTGATTTATGGTTCTTAATTAGTTCACATATAGTGTGTGGCACCCCAGTCTTGTCCACCAAAAGGAATTCTCCAAATCAAGATGCCTCCCTCATGAAAATTAAAATTCAAAACATATTATCCAAAACATATTTCCTAAGTGAGGAACATTGAAAACTTTTGAAACCTGTTACATTGGAAAGTTGGCACTGTTGGTTTGTCAGTCATCGTTAACTAAGTCAGACACAACCGAAGGAAAGCCAAGACAAGAAGGGAGGGAAGGGGGGAGGAGTGGGAGAAGGAAGAGGGAAGGAAGGTGAAGTAAGAAGAGAGAGAGAGAGGGAGCGAGAGAGGAAAAGGAAGAACCAACCCCCTGACCACACCCCTGTGCCAGACCAAACCCTTTAGGGGAGATTTTGTAAGTTTTAATATGCTCCCTCCTCTTATTGTAACTCTTTTTTTTTTTTCACTACAAATAAAAACCTGGCATGCTTTTGAAGTATTAACTGCATCAAAGACTTGCTCCCATTAATTTTAAATTACACTTCTAAAAGCCTGTCTACAGTTAGCAGTTCATGAAAAAGGATGCCCTGTTTTGTAGTCCCCTGGGTTCTCAAAGCTGAAGAACCTCTTAATTGATCTCTCCACATTTCTGCATCAAATAATACTGGGCAGAAAATGGCCACATCTATTAGAAATCCATGCGGTGGATGGAACTGAAGAACCACATCTGGCTCACACGCTGGGGTTCTGGGTTTAGAAGAGAGCTAGGAACTGAGGAACTGAATTTATACGTGAAGCCAAAAGACACTGACTTTTGATTGGTTTCTATGGCAGTCAGAATGACAGCAAAAAGTTTTTGGGCATAAACTAACATTTTTAGGGCACTTTAAAAATTCAAGTTGTAACACAAAATATTAGTTGTTAGTCTCCCAGACTTGAAGGGGCTGAAAAATCTTAAGTGCAGATTCAAAGGAGTTGAAAAAAATTAATGTTATCTCTAAGTCTATGCGGAAGTTATTAAACAGATTAATTTGTGTCATGTTTTTGTGATCTTCCAGTATAAAATGTTCATATCTGTTTTTATCATTACTTATCTTTTACATCAAGAAATTTTGCTCATATCTTAATTTTATTCTTCAATCAAAGCCTTATTTTCTTGTGTACATCGAAGAATTAAATATTTCCAGTCTGAAACATAATCTATCATATAGATGAAGACCAGTATTAAGCAGCCCCTTAACTTTCTCTTATAAATAATATGCATTCAATAGCTTTTAACCAGGTGGCTTTTGCACATACTACACAATTAAATTCAGAGGACTGATGATAATATCATCAGATTTCTGGGATTCTATCAAAATTATTTTGGGAAAAATAAATCAACTTCATTGTTTAGATGACAATCAATTAAAACTGCATTATTTGGGTCTAACTTTTTATTTAGTAAATTGAATGTGTTAAAAAAAAAAAAACTTTAATTGGCTGCCTAACAACTTGAATAAATTAAATTGTTATAATTTTTATCTATAATTTTCTAATATGTATTACCTCTATTGCTTCGGTTGTTTACACAATATGAAATTAAGATTAAACAGAGTGATGTCATGTATCAGAAAATTATATTTCCTAAAGTGTCATACTTGGTGATACTTGGCAAAGTTCTGGGAATGACAGATCTAACAGAATAATATATGTCTCAATGTAGTATTATCAATACCTAAGAACTCAGATAATGAACAAATTTATTTTATGTGATTGGAGCAGCTTGTCTATACCAAGGTTGTAAAGGAAAATTACAGCTAGGGCAGGGCAGAGTGTGGCTTCCAACAACTTCTAAGAAAATAGTTAGCTAAATAATGAATTAGACACACAACCCATTGCTAATGAGGTCCACTACAAATATTAGAATGTGTATGGCTCCATCCAACATAAAGTGACACAAAATATATCTAGTCTTTTTTCTATCAAATCTGAAAATAAATCTCTCCTGTTGTTATCTAACCGTGGTGATACTTTTCACTCAGGAGGCCACACTACAAGTACTTGGAAAGGAAACATTGTGTTTTAAAACAATACCTTGAATATCATTTTGTTAAAATGTCTCATTTTAGCAACAGTAAAATTAAGAGCCAAAAAGGTTGGTGACTTGCCCAAGGACACCAAATTAAGCATGACTAAATCAAGAATAGCACCTAGCTAAGGTTTGAAACTGAATGTCAACCATGTGGAGTAGACAGAAGCAAGCTTGGGTGGTAGAAAGAACCAATGGGTTAGAGTAAACCTGACTCTAGAAACAGAAGGGAGACAAGAAGCAACACAGTGAATAGGCTTAAGGAATATCGCCCTCAAGGTCCCATGAAGTTTCCCTGTTAGTATTGTGCCACAGTTTGGTGTAATTTAAAAGTCCATGTGTTAGTTCCATGGGGATGATTCTATAGACTGTAAATAGGTCATAGGACAACCAAGGGATACACTAGCTGTCCTGATGTGGGTTATTAATACAATCCTTGTTTTTTTCAGCCAGTTTATCAAAATCTGCCGTTCCATGGCAAAGCTTTTCTGCCATCCTTCACCCTAAATGACTTACATAAAACCAGGGAGATGATTGATTAGGAGCAAAAGAATTTAGGTACAACTAGATTCAATGAAAATTCCCACTGAAGGTGGGAGTGTGTCTGTCTAACCAAGAAAACTTCACGTACTGGTTAAAAGCATTGAATGTGGGGACAAAGTGTCAGGGTTTAAATCCCTGCTATTCCTAACAGTTTGATCTTGAGCAACTTGTTTACCCTCACTTTGATTCTTTAAATTCATCTATAAAATGGGAGTAAGTCATAATAGGGCTGTGATGAATGTTAAATGAGACCTATATAAAATTAGCAGTGCCAGACACAAGGTAAGTGATATTATGATATCTAAGTGATTCCTATGGAATCTGTCTCACCATAGATTCAGAAAGCACTTAAAAATTTGTTTTAAAAAACGCAAAGGCTGTCCAGAAAGCAATCCAGCCATAAATGCGTCTATTTTTTATATTACATGGTTGGATACTTTCCAGACAGCCCTCATGACTCCATATTTTCATCTAGTAAACTTTATCTATCCATATATAAAAATTTTAAAAGACTATATAAAATTGGAAAAGCCAATTTGGCCTCTATAGATGCCTCTTTGTGAAAGAGGATTTTGGGAAAGTGGACTTTGATTATAATGAAAATCAAAGGAATTAAAATCTGAATCTTTGAATTGTTAAAATCATGCAATGAGTTCTTTAAGTTCAAACATAAAAGGATTTGGTTTTATTTAAGGATTTGCAAACCTTAAAAATAAAGAAATGGGAAAATTAGCATTTATTGCCCAATTCTGTGCTAGTAATTATTGCAAGTGCTTTAAAATCACACCCAATAAACAACTTGAGTACTTTTTATAAACGTAAGTGTGAGTGAGGGAAACAAGTCACAAAATGTTACATATAGTACTATTCCAATTAAATAAAGATAAAAACAGACCAAGTTAATACTTTTGGTTTTATACGAGTATATTAAGCTGATTAAAATATAGATTTAAAAAAAATCCATGAAAGCGATTATCCTAACAAGCAGGACAGTAATTACCTAAGGGGATAAGGAGGAGCATGTATAATGGAGAAGGGATAAATGGGAAGCAGGGGTTCAGGATTGCTGGCAAGGTTGAGTGTGTACTTGCTTGATAATTATGCAGTATACTGTGCCTTTATGTTTAGTAATTTTTGTAGTATAGTATTAAATTTCAGAATAAAAAGTAAACAACCAGAAAAATTGAAGAAGCATGCATCTGTAAAATAGCCATAGCTTCTGGAGAGTATACTGCCTTGCTAGAAATGTTAATAATTGTGGTCAATGAGACCTGATTCAACATGCATATCAAATCTCCATCTCAGTTACAAATGCCTAATTCTGCAGGCAATTTGTAGACAGGAAATGTATAGCAAATTGGTGCTCAGCAGATACGACTGACAAGTTTAATAAAGATGCCGATGTTTAAGCACCAAATGAGGAATGAAACTTGCAGAATCATGGTGTCTATAAAGGGGAGTGATACATGAAGCATTTCATCATCCTCATCATGTCTCACTAAAATAGTTTTCTGGCTCTTAAATTGGGTAATTGACTTGGAAGCAATGTTCCAACTTGTGGCCTTGTACTAATAGAAGTTAAGAGAATAATGAGGCAAAATACACTTAATGATGAGTCAAAAGTGAAACTAGTTTGGCAAATCAACTCACAATGAAAACTGAAATCCACGACACTAAGGTGTAACTGAACGTCAGCTTTTCAAGGCATCAGCTAGCTGTGAATGGGTTTGTGGATTTCATGGACTATTGATTTTTATGGAGGATTAAAGGCACTCATTAGCTCTTCATTGAATGATATATTACATTCATCAACTCCTAAGATTCCCACTAATTGTTAATAAGGTTTCTAATTGTAGTTTCTACAGATGCTACCTTATCTCCCTTCACACATGCTTTTTTAAGACCTTGCCATTCCCCATCATGAAGTAGAATCTGATTGTCTCCATATGTAACTGGCTGAGCTTATGAATTATTTATAATCAATAAAATGTGCTAAGCATGATGCTGTATGATTTCTGATGTTAGGTCATAAAAGGCAATACAATGTCCATCTTACTTGCTGGAATACTCATTCTTAAAGAACTTCAGAGACCACATAAACCATGGAATGCCATGAGGCTGCCATGCTGTGAGGAAGCCAAAGGAATACATCCTATAAAAAGCCCATAATGAGGCCTGAAGCTACATGAAGAGGAAGAGATGCTCAGACAAATGCCAGCTGGTTGCTGCCTTAGCAAGCCCCCACCTCCTCCATCAACTTTGAATGTTGCATCTACAACTGTCGTCTGACTGCAACTACAGTTCAAAGCCAAAATCCTTCACAAATTTCTTAGCCACAAAATTCATGAGAGATAAAATAATATTTGTTTTTGTCTTAAGTCACTAAAATTTAAGTCAATTTGTCACTTGGCAATGATCAACTGACAAGCTGGGTTATTCTCTAATCTTCAGGGCTATTCTTATTGAAAATTACAAGTATATACAATATTCAGAAGACTTCAGATAAATATTCATGTGATATTTGGAATTGATTAACTCAAGCTATTTGACCAACTCTTGGAAAAGTTCCTTATAGTGTGTTTAATTCCCAAGGTGGCCACTTAGGATCATTTTGATAAACTCCATGAATTCAGACATTTGGTCCATGATATATAATCTGAGGTGTCATCAATAAGAAGTTGAGGACCTTTAAAAATCCTCTCCTTCAAAAAAGCAATGAAAACACTGGCAAAAATTGTTAGAATTAAAAATTTCAAATCTGTGGAAGTTAACCAAAGACTTACAGTAATTCCTGGAACATTTATTCAAGAAAAATGACTGAATCTTGGTCAGAATAGTGAGTTTAATGGCATTTAACTTGCCTTATTCCCATCCTCACCTCCATAGTAGCCTTAAAAACCAGTAACCTGTAATCATTCTGAAAATTAGTAGCCTGACAACCACTGCTGTTGACAAAATGAATTTGAAATTCCTTCACAATCTTATTTCTTAGAGGAATATTATTATTTGACCTGTCTTGTGGTTCCCTGGCATATACTACTTGCAAGGCTGTCTTGTTGTGACCTGTCTGGTAGTCTGTCTAGTATAAACCACCTTTTTTTCAGGGACATTTATTGCAACAATCAGAGGCAATTGTATGGTAGCACAGTCGCCTAGAATGGTGAATAATGTTTGGGACAAACAATATGCAAATAAAAAAATTTAAAAGGAGATGGGGAAATGCAATGACCATAAAGAATATTGAAAAGCTCAGATATGTTCTCTGGAATTTCAGACACTCATGTATGTAGGGCTGTGCACATGCCAGGACTGTTAGCAAGCTCAGAAAGGACCTGAGAACTTACACTCCAACTTCTGACTAAACTTGAGGCTATGTGAAAGCAGGAAGTGAAGGCTAAGGCAGAGTTGTAAACTGCTTGACCGAAAGTTGAAGGTTTATCCTAACACATACACAGAGTCTCTCAGCAGAAAAAGAGATTTGTTAGTATTAGGCGTTTAAGGAATCTCTGCCCAATCATTAGATGACAATTAAGGGAACTGAGCAGAAACTTCAGTAGAGATATGCATAACAAAATATATAGATTAGAAGAGTTTTAAAGTTTTATTCTGATAGATTCTTTTGATATCTAAGATTTGTTCTTAATTGTATGGGCTTTTATTTTCTTTTTGTCTTTTTCCTCTTGTAAATGGCATTTTTAAATTTAATATTTTTAGCTGGGGTTTTTTGTTTGCTTGTTTCATCAAAAAGACCTTGCATTTCTCTCTGTTAATCATTCTAACAATTTTAATAATTTTTATTTTTTATAATTTTTTATTCATTCTACTATAGTTCCTAGGTAAATAATCTTATAATTTGAGAATAATACCAATTTTAGTCATCTTTTCTTAAATGTGTCTTTTCTTCTTTATCTTTTGTTTATGTTCATTGCTAGTTTGACAAAAGAATATTAAGTAATAATGGTGATAATGGTATCCTTGTCTTGTGGTTTATGGGAATGCTTCTAGTATTTCATTACTTTGCAAGGAGCTGACTTTGAGTATATTCATGTTAGGAAATTGTCATCTATTTTATTTTATTATTTCATTCTGTTTATGAACCTGATATGGTTGTAAAACTTCAGCATTGTATTTTTGGCAACAATAAGATGACAATGTGCTATTGTATGGTAATTTATATTAATAGATTTTTCTAACCTTGAATCATCTATACCTCCTATTTTATATTGCATTACTGTGGTAGAAAAATATGAACTATTGTATATTACTTTTAAAAAACCAATTGGGACTCTGTGGCCTAATACATGATAAACTCATCAATAATCCATAAGCCCTTTAAAAAAGAATGTGTAATCTATTTTCAAAGTATAAAATTTGATCTATAGCTAATGGACCCGCCTTACTCATTTTCAAATCTTAGCTATGATTTCCTGTTTTCTATATTTATTTTTTCAGAACTGACACATGTAAGGTCAAGTCTCCTTCCATAATTCTTGTTTCTGTCCATTTCTCCTTGCACTTTGTAGACTTTGCTATATGTAGTTGAATGCTATGTTATTTGCTGCATTAAAAAAATAATCATGAAGAGTATTTTCTCACTATGGATTTTATCCTTTATGTTACAGTATATCCCTGCTGGTCATATTAAATAGCTTTTTGCTTCAATCCAACTTATCCAATATTGATGTTTGTCCTGCAGCTTCATGTTTTATTTATATCCCCCCATTTATCTTTATATTTTTGCCATTTACTTTTCCCATTCATACTTCCTTTTTAATGAGCTATATTTAGCATATAGTTGGAATTTATGGTTGACTTGGCATGAGTCACTTTTATCAATGGTGAATTTATAGACATAGAAGTGATTGTTTTAATTATGTTGTCTTATTTTATGTGATATCCTTTACCATTTCTTTTGTTTTCTCCCTTTGCAGCATGAATTATCCTCCCTTTGTCCCTTTCCAAACAAATGTACTGTGGAAATTTGCAATGCATTTTATATTTGTTTTTATGTGATTAATTTTATAACTGTAAATAGTCCCTTTAAACCTTATTTTTTATTTATTAACTTAAAATAAGATAGTATCCATGAATAATAATGATTTTTAAATTGGCTTCTGGATTTTTGCCCTTATCCACAAGTATCGTTTACATTATGAAGCTTTCCTTCAAGGGTTATAACATTTACATTCCTTTCTGCAATGAAACTTCTCATAGCGTTTGCTCAGAAATCCATATCTAATGGAATCCATGCTCAGCACTGATTATGTATATTTGACCATTTTGCCATTTTTTGTGCATTTAGTTTAGAATGCTTAAATCTTGGTTAGCTGGAATTTTTCATCAGGTAGTCTTTTAAAAAGAAAACAAAAGTCTTATGCATATTCCTTGTGCCCATACATGTTTAAGAATACCTTTGTGGAATGTAAAATGTTTGGACAACATCCATTTCTGCTTCAGAACTCTAGGAGTATTCTACTGACCTCTGAATTTTAACATTGCTGCAAAGAAATCTGAGGTCAACCCAGTTTATTCCATCTGCACAAGATTCCTTTTTCTGTTTAAATGACTTTGGGATTATTTCTATTGTTTTGATATTAGGAATCTCATCAGGATATTTTGAAGAGTTGCTCATTA
Organism: Lyroderma lyra; assembly: GCA_004026885.1. NCBI lineage: Eukaryota > Metazoa > Chordata > Mammalia > Chiroptera > Megadermatidae > Lyroderma > Lyroderma lyra. The sequence goes on along the minus strand of PVJL010000377.1, from coordinate 94,940 downwards.
TATGTCACCGTTTCCCACAGAACAACATATGCCTTCAGACTGTACATTTACTTCTTTCTTAATTAAGAAAGAATTATCATCTAAAAATAATTCTGTCAGTTTATTTTAGGCACATCAAATATCCATGTGTTGGATCTGTTTTCTGTTCTCAATTTTCATACTGTCTTTAAAACTGCATTTTTCCCTTCTTCCTTCTTATTCTCTGGATTTTGTTTTAAGAATTTCTTTGTGTCATGGATTTCCCCTACCACTTACTCAAGTTTTCGTTGTCAATATGTTTCCTTCTCTCCTAATCCCCCCTTCTGATTAATTTGATTATATTATCAATTTATCTTTATACATTTCGTGTTCATTTATTTCTTTGAAAGGAGAAATTGGTTACAAGAAATTTTCTTCTTTCCAAGGGTGCACTGACTTCCTGAGTTGAGTTCTCAACATTTCGTTCCTCCCTCCCTCCCTCCCTCCTTCCTTCCTTCCTTCCTTCCTTTCTTCCTTCTTCTTCTATTTATGTAGCCTATTTTCATGATTGCCATGTCATGTTATTTAATCTTACTTCTCTGTTCTAAGAATGTTCTAATCAATGAAAAATTGTGGTAACCCAAGATTCAGATCCCATGGGAATGAATTTGGGTCACCACATTAGTAAAATATTTCACCCAGCTAAAGTGCCAGGATGGGACAAGCAAAACATAGAATGAGTGAAAGATAAAGGCAGCTTTAATTAATATCTTAGGTTGCATGCATGACTACCTATAGACCCGCTAGCCAAAGGGACTGAAACTTTCATTTGGTGCCAGATCTCTGGCCAATACATCATATTTAAAATGGATATCTGTGTTTGGACCTCTAATTCTCACAAACAAAGCATAGCTGGACCTCCTTGACGACCTGCATATCTTCCCTGGGCACTGTTTCTGATCTCCTCTCAGTCCTGAGTTTAAGGGATTGTGTTACCTGAACTTCCCAGTTGCCTCTGGATGGGGGATCCTAACTGGAGCTATGAATGGCTCTGGTTTATGGATTGAGTGAAAACTTTTTCTCCACAGGTTTAAATTTTCTTGTAATGGAGTTCATTTCACCCACTTTGTAATTCACCTAGCATGTTGCTTTGGTTGAGGTGTCAGTCAGCTGTGAATTTTGTCCCCAAATTCAGGAGTTCTATCAATGAAATTGAACACAGGGTTTCGCAATGTTGTTTAAACACCGTCTTCCTAGAAGTCAAACTCATTATCAGGCTATCTAGGAGAGGGGGAGAAATAGCTGACTCTTTCGTGAAATATAGTTTTACTTGCTGTGTTCTCAGTTGTACAAGGAGTTAAGTTTGTATGAGGGATTTGCTTAATGGAGTTCCTATTTATTTTATTATTGGTATTTACTGTTTATAAATTCCTGCTGGTTATTGGGTAAAATTGAATTTTCTTTCTTTCTTTCTTTCTTTTTTTTTGTATCTGAGACTCTCACACAAGGAAACACAATATATGTTGTTCAGATAGGAAACCAAAAGTTGCATAAAGATACAGTTGAAAAATTGAATAGGCAAATAAGTGAAATAAAAGATGTCAAAAATGTGTCTTCTCCAAAACAACCCTCTGTCATCTGGCCCTTTTTTCAATTATTAAAAGTATTCTATATTCTACAGAAAATATTCCCAATTCAGTTTATGAAGGTAGTATAGCCATGGTATTGAAATCACTATTCACTGTGTCAATATTCAGTGGAAAAAGTTATAGGCGTTATTTCATGATTTCACAATTCAACTGTATCAAATACTATTTTATGCACATTTTATAGATGAGCAAAGTAACATTTAAGGAGGTTGAGAAACTTAAGGATGTGAATCAATATGTCTACTTGGATATACTTAATTTCAAAGACCAAATTCTTCCTCATTATACTCGTACAAAACTGTATTCCCATATAACCCAGTGGACCATTTTCTTGTTCTTTAAATTCTCTCCCTTTCTGATTTGTATGCTGTCAAACTGTTCTGCCTTCCTTTTTATCTTATCTTTTGTCTTCTTATCTTACTTATACTTTCATCTTCTTTTCCTGTCCCTTTAATGTTTATGTTCTCCAGGATTCTGTCTTGAATCTTTAGTTATTCTTATTGTGTAAACCCTTTTGGACCATCTCATCTCAATCACTATATTTCATTTATGGTATCAGGATAAAACTGTTAAATATTAGCCAAGGATTACCACCCCTATGTTTCCAATGTACTGTTCTCCTCTTGCACCCCACCTTAATATTTCAACAGAGACCTTTCATATATAAAAGGGCATCCAGTAAGTTATGACATGATGAGAAAAAGAAGTCAAATTCTTGCTTTGAATTTAAAAATAATCTCTTGAAATTCATATCAGGACAGTAGTATTAAAAATCTAGCCCATTGATTAACAAAAGCCAACTATTTTGTAGTTCTAAAAACAAGACAGGAAGGCAAATTAACATAGGGAATATGCCGTCAGTAATATTGATAAGATAATTGATAAAAGGCCTGTGTTGCTCCTGAATAGGTTGGAGTGAGAGGGAATTTCAGAGAAGAAGAGAGCTTAAACATGAGTGAGTTCTTAAGATAGAATTAGAGAACTGTTTCTGGAGTGACTCCTGGAGAGTAGGTGAAAGAACAGAAAGCCTGGACAGAAATGAGGGCCTTTCAAGGGCAGGTAAGACTTGCTCCCCGACCAAGCATAAGCTTGGATCCTGGGATTACAGCAATAGAAAACACCATACGAATGTCCTCTATGCCAGCAAGATCTATAGCATAGAGATAGAAGCAAGACAGGTTGTTCTCACTCATACTTTGGTCCCCTGATGTCTCAGAGAAGTGTGAAAAAAGATGTCAGTGTTTCCATGACAGAGGATGCATGGCAGAAGACCTAAGGAATTCTGATATGGGGACAAAGAGAACATAGAGAGATTAGCATGATTTCTTGAGGTGGAGGACACGTTAGCAAAAAGTGCCACCAACAGCAGATTTGATGACCAAAGGCAGATGTGATAAAACTACGTTACAGAAGATGCCAGTATAGGGCTGAGGACTTCAATGGACCAGACAAATACTCTGGTTTGATGTAACACAAGCCTTCTAGCACATAAGATTTCTCATCAGGGACAAAAGGAGAGGTGTGAGGGAAATAGACTTCAAATCTTCAGGGAGAAGAACTGAGAAGTCACAGGACACATGGGCATGTTTAGGGAAGGTACTACAGGGAGTCCTGAGAAATTGGAACCATTCAGTACTCATTCAACCACAGGAGGGAAAGGAAAGGGTGGGTGGGAGGAACTGGAAGGCCTGCCAGAAATGGTAGTACATAAGGACTTAATTAAGGAATAAACAGTAATAAAGAACAGTGAACATTTTCAGATGGAGAGATCAAAAATTTCCAATTTCCATCTCCCATTAGAAATCTAGATCTAGAGGAAATCCTCAAAACCATTCCGTTCACTCCTAATTAAATATGCATTAGGGGAAATTCATATCCTCTGCCTCCCTCAGAGTGCTCATTGTCAATTTTTCCCTAACATTAAACTGTCATTATTTGTTTCCTTTAAGCACATTCTTTGCTCTGCTAAGCCAGGGAAAAATATGTCTGTAATTCTCCATTGACTCAAAAAAACATTTCCCTTCTTGATTGGCTATACCAATTTTTTAACTAGTCTATTTCCCAGCAATATGGCTGAATAACTGATTAGTTATATAAACTTGCATAATACATCAAAAAAGTCCCCCCAAATCCTTTCTAGATGCAAGAAGAAAAATTAGTCATAATATACCAATAAGAACCTGATCACTGTTATGAGAGCCTGAAAGATTACTTCCATTCTTGCTTGACATATATTCTTCTTTACATAACCTGGGATCAAATTAACATATTAGTGGTCTCATTACCAGGCTGTTTATAAAACTTGGGATCCAACCTGGTTCCTGGATCCTTTCCTGATATAATTTCCCCTGAAATTAAGGATCATCTTTCTCTAATTAAGAGTAGAACATTGACTTAACCTTCCATTTTTCAGACTCCAGTTCACTTATAGGCAGCTGTGAACTTCATGCTGAATTATTTGTTCTATGACCCAAATCCTGAAAAAAAACGAAGGCTGAAACCAATTTTGATGGGGCTATCTCTTCCTTTGGAACAACTACTTCCAACTAAATTTACAAGCACCACTTTTCTCATTTTCTGAGGAAGAGTAACTTTACTATTTCATCTTCCTTCCAGTATCAATCTCTGAACTCCAGTTGGGAAATAGATTTCCTAAAAATGTCTCTTGTCTAGGGAAGAAGACGGCCAGTTAAAAAGACAACTTCGATAAGAAATGGGAAGCCATACAGATTTACCTGGGCTTTTAAACAGTTACTGGGAAGAACTGGAGAAGAATGGCGTTTGGGAGGAAGCAGCAGTAGTGAAGAAGTGGTTTCTGAGTTGAATTTTTAAGAATGGGCCAAGTAAAGAATGGTGAGGATGCCTCAAACATAATCAGCATGTGCACAGGCACAAAGTGAGAGGCATCCTGCTTCTCTAGGTTATTATATTGTGGGTTACATTATTAGATTTTTGAATATTGAACCAGCATTGCATTTCCAGAATCAATACACTGGGTGGTGTATTATTCTTATTATATTGCTACTCTCTTATGTATTGTCTGATTTCATTTGCTAATATTTTGTTACAAGTTTGGATATGGGTGTATACTCATACTTTACTTGAATTGTCTTTGTCTGATTTTGGTATTAGGGCAATAATGGCCTTGTAAAGTGAGTTGGGAAGTGTTCCCTCCTCTTCTGTTGTCTAGAAGAGGATGTCTGGTGTTGGTATGATTTCTAAAATTTGTATAGAATTTACCGGTAACACCATCTGGGCCTGGAGACTATCTTATTGGGGTTTTAAAATATGGATTAAATAAATATCTTTAATAGTTACGAAGCTACTCACGTTGTCTAGTTCGTCTTGAATGAATTAAACATTTGTGGTTTTTGAGGACCTGCTTCATTTCATCTAAGTTTTCAAATTTATGTGTATAGAGTTGTTCACAGTATTTTTTTTTCATCTTTTTAAAGCCTACAGGTATCTGTAGTCATATCTCCTATCTATTACTAATTCATTGGTAATTTATATTCTCTCTTTCTCTCTCTCAAATTCTTGCCAAAAGTTCATTTTAATTTTTTCTAAGAGTGAGATTTTGATTTCTTCCATCGTTGCTGTTGATTAATTCAACTCTAATAAAGGTGTACGTTAGTAGTGAAAATACCAAACAGTCTTACCAAAACTGAGCCATGACAGAAGGTCTGCTGGAGTCCATATTTTTTGTAACGCATTAACTGACCTTAAACGAGAGTTTACCTTTATCTTTGTTAGCTAATGTCTTATTTAGCTGGGCACATCACTTACCCCTGTCAATAGAATTTTGAGTCTTGAATATGTCATCCTAACAATGACCTGTTCTTCTAGTTTATATCATGTATAAGCTTAATGATATCATCACTTAATGCCTTTTTTTAAGTGTTTTATAAACTTGTCGAATGAAAAATTGATGATGTGGGAAGACTTTATTCAAGTGGACCCTTTTCTATTAGGCAATCCCACGTCATCAATTTTTCATTTTTGTCCTCTAAGATGTCAAGGAATTCTTGGTGAAGTACCTTGTTAAAATAAAAATAGTATATATTATATATTATATATTTTTAACAAGCTAAAATACTTTGGCAAATAAATAAGATTATTTTAATGAAATTTTGAATAAAGAGATAATATTATTCCACAAATGAGGAAAATAAGATAACAATGAGATTATTCAGTTTACTCCAAGTCAAATAAGAAACAGTGGACCAACCAGTTGAAATCAAGAACATCTGACTCAAAGATCTGTGACATTTCCACTAGACCACTGTGATAGGGAGCCTATAAGAGGGCCCCCAGTGACCCCTGTCTCCTGGTATTCACAACTTTACTGAATCCTTTCGCCTTGAGTAACTTGCTTCTGAACAGTAGAATACAATGACACAACACTGGAAGCAGGTATACATAATGCTTCATCCAATTTCAAACTTGAGAAAACTGATGTTTATAGGACTTATGTGATTTCTGAAATTCAATCTTGAAATTGATGGAATTGTATAGCTGAATTAGGATCAAATCTAGATTTTATATTATCAGAATTTGTGTTCTCTCCACATGTACAAACTCTACCATGCTGCTTATTATGAGGTTTAATTTAAATTTTTGGAGGTGCTCATTTATTGTGCATATTCTCATCTTTGGCATATACGTATCCACATTGGTCCCTTCCATCTAAGATTCCTCTGTATTGTTTCTTGCTATGCATTACTGAACACCTTACTTCTATGCTGTCCCTCTTCCCTTTCCTAAAATGGAGTTTTAGGATTTTATCTATATTGAACAAAGTGTTAGGCTCATGTGCATGTCCATAATGATGTATGATTTTGGTCTTCATGCTTCTGCTTCACAGTATACAACATCAATGGGAATTATGTTTGGGGACTTGTTCAACCACTCAAGAAATAACAGGGAGATAGAGTGGACCCTGGAGGAGAGGTTTTTTTTTCCTGTCCCAACAGTCCCTTTGGTAGAGAAGCTTACAGGAGGCAGAGGGTCCTAGAGGTCAGTTTTAGTCAGAAGCAGTATCTATACAAACATCATGCCAAGAAATTAGACCTTATCCATTAGTCAAGTGGGTCACTAAGAAGAGAAACCTATGAGAGTGCCATTGGAATTCCAACTGGAAAGCCTAGCGCAGTTTCCTCTCTTACTTGGTGGTCAGTCAGTAGGAAGAATGTGGCAAAGGCCCAGTGAGGGTGGGTGCTCCAGGGCTGGAACAGAGCAACTGTCATGTTTGAGACAGTGCGTTCCTGAAAACTAGAAGCAGACACTGAACTTATCTGAACCAACCTGGATACAATCCATTCAGCATGTGTTTAAAGACTACTCTAGGTGCACATTTTTTTGAACATGTACTTATGTTTTTCAGCCCCACCTATGACTCCTCATGGCGATAGAACATTGAAATTGGGCTTTCAGTTGATGTGGTTAAAGAGAAAGAGCAAACTTAATTGTATTAGAAACTTAGGCAGAACGTGGTTTTAACTGGTCTCTTTTTCTTCAACTTTTGTAGCCCAGATGGTATTTTTTAGTAACCATCATGAAACTGCATCATCCATGGATCTTATAGTGTACAACCAAGTTTCTTTCGCTCTTTTCTTTTTGGCTAGAGATAGTAATCTATAAGCACATAAGAATGAGAAGCTACTTCTCTTTTGATGCTTTTTCCCTAAATGATCTAGGTCAGAGTGTCCAACCTGTTGGCTTCCCTGGGCCACAGTGGAAGAAGAATTGTCTTGGGCCACACATAAAATACACTAATGCTACGATAGCTGATGAGCTAAAACAGCCCATATATAATATTCATAAGTTTAAATAAAGTTTACAAATTTGTATTGAGTCACATTCAAAGCCATCCTGGGCTGCGTGTAGCTCCCGGGCCACAGGCTAGACAAGCTTGATCTACGTGAATAGGGCTATGGCAGAGACCTTGTCTCACCAAGGCCAACTTGGTAGCAGGCCACCTCGATGCTATCAATTTTGCATTCCCAGCTGGTATCCCTGTGTAGTTTTAATAGGACTCCCTGCACGTGGCCCTTACAAACTCCCCACTGCTTGCTGAGGTGGATGAAAAGATGCAAACTCACTGAAAGATGCCAAAGAATATAATAGTCTGTACAGAAGATCTGGCTGTGTCAACCAACAGAAAGTTCCAGCTGTGGCAGCCGTGTGGAACAAAGGGAACTCTTGGCTTAATGTGAAGTGCATGCTTCTGACGTTCCAGTTCAGGCAAGAAATAAATAAAGCTATTACAAAGCCCTTGACCAGATGTGTCTGACATAGTCTAAAATGTCTTTGCACAGAAACTTCACTATCAACGTGGCTCACTCTTACAGCAATGGACATCTGTTCCTGAAGGCTAATGGAGGTGCCGTCCATCCCAGTACAGACCTGATCTGGCTGGCCTCTTTCAACTGCCTCTACCCTGGCCACTGTTGTTCACATTAATCTGCACAGCCTCACTCCTGTGTGGGTCAATGATTTATTTAACACAGAATCTGAATGCTTCCGTGTCACGGAATCAAACCCTGACCACTAGTCAAAGACTTAAAAATTTCCATTTGTTTTCCAGGAGCAATTGTGCACATTCCCCGTGGATAACTTGACACTGTTATGCCCTGTCACACAGTTTACATTTGTCTTTGACTTAATATTGTTCCTAAGGTTGGCTATTGATCATTGTTCTCGCATGAATCCTTCATTACTCTAATTGGAACCATTTATAAACACATTCCTTGGACAGATGACAAAAGGATCCATGATGGACAACTTCTTATTCAAAACAGCTGCCCAATATGTAAATCAAAAGCTGTTAAAGATTGTATTGAGCTGAGAACAATTATACAAGGTTCTAGCCTGTTGTGAATTAAAATGACTGCATTAGAGCTTAAGGGATTTGTAAAGGGAGTCTTTCTTTTCAAGAATGCCAGTTCAAATTCAGCTCAAGTCATTGACAAGTAATATTATGTGAAAATAATGTAAAACAAATCAATGCTCTCAGCGTTTTTGTTAATAGGTAGGTACTACCTTCCAAGAGTGCAATTTGTCGCAGCCAATCCTTTGGTTACCTTATCTGAAAACCCAAGAACTAAAATTAAGAAACTACTTAGAACTGATTTTAAATTTCAGAATTTAGAAACTTTTCATCCTTATAGGCATGTAATATATTTTCTTTTAAGTCACTCTAGTTCTGCTTACACACACACACAGAGGGTTTCATCTTCCCCCTTTTATCTGAAAATAAGATAGAAGTCAAAACTGAGTAACCCTTTAGAGGACTTTGGAAACAACGGTAACTAATATTTATTGACTGCTACGTGTTAATTACTTTTCTAAGCAATACAATAAGTATTAGCTTATTTATTCCTTACAATACCTCCAATAGGGAAGACCTTTATTACCCTCCTTTCACAGACCAGAAGACTAAAGCAGTGAGATTAAATACACTTGCTCAATGTCACATAGCCTGTATTCAAACCCAGAATGTCCAACTCAAGAGTCCATATTCCTTACTGTAACTTCTCCAAGAAACACACATTGAATGCGAATATTTAGTCAATAAATGAATAATGGCTACCAATCTATAATCTAAGCTATATACATAAATGAATAAAATATGGATAGATATAAAGGTAGATTAGATAGATGACAGATACAGAGAGAGATGATAGAGACACTAATATTTTTAAATGCTTCTATCATCGCCAATACCTACATTTTCTCATTTAATGTCTCATTTTTAAAGAGAAATTTATTAGCCCCATTTAAGATGGTTTATATTAGCCCCAATTGTTTTAACACAAAGACAATGACATATGGCAACTGAGAGGTAAATTTCTGACTCTCCTTGTCCTATTCTAAACCACACTGCTGGTCTGCAGCAGGTTAACTAAGCCTTTGGGGGCAATTGATGTCTTTGTGTGACCCTCATTTCATATATAAGTTATGCATGTGGAGTCAGCATCCTGTGTAATACAAACTGTCAGTGATTCTGAGACTGAGAACATTTAAATTTGACTTCAGATGTTTTTATCATTATTTACTTTTATGTACACATGGTGCAACAGAGGGAGAATAAAGAGGGTTTTGTCCTGAGTTCAATTTCAATAGTAAAGCTGAAGTTAGTGTCAGAATTATATTTGTTTTGTCAAGGTCTTGGCTTGTAGCAATCTTCTCATCTCCAGCCCTTCTCCCAAAGTTCTTTCGGATAAGCAATGGGGCAATAGACAGGAACCAGCTTTGAAGTGGAGTGGGGGAAATATTTGAGCTGATATTTTTTAAAGTGAATACATTTGATTTGATTGATCTGATGATGTAAAACCACCATTTCAGTAATTACACATGTAGCCTATTTATGCACATGAAAAAGCTGTGGTAAATATTTTAATTCCAGCTGACAGAATACTTCAAGGATTCAAGGAAAAGTAGCAATAACCAACTAAATAAAAGGAGATATTCTATCACTATTCTTCTTTCTTAACTTTTTCATTGAATTTCTCTCTTTTTTCTTCTCACTTACCTTGCCCCCTGTTCCTAATTCAAAAGTATACCAGAGACATGCCCTTTTACAATCAAGAATTACTTCTAGGTACTGTTTTAAACAGGACAGAAAGTAACAGTACTGGTACTGTTTCAAATGGTACGTATGGTCAGCCTAGTCTCACTGGGTTGAATTCAAGGTGTCAGTAGGCTGATGAGAGGTACTGATTGAAATGGGACAAAACCGTTGTTTTCTGTCCTGTTTTAAAACAGTACATATGGTCAGGCTAATTTTTTCTCTCAGCTCTCTTTATAAATAATTACATTTCTCTTTCTCTATCTTCCTAAAGGCTGAATTCTTAAGATGTAACTGCTCACTCATTCATTTACTATTTTGGCAGTGCCTACTGCATGCCAAGCATTGGACTTGCTAACAAGTGAGGCCAGAACACCTACCTACCCTCGAAGACATTGGTGAGGAGGAGGGCAGGGAGATGATGTGAACACAGAAAAGTAAACAAGTGATAAACATTACCATCGTTTGTTACAAGAGAGAAAGACCACCTATCTGGGAAAAGTGGGAAAGGCTACAAAGAAGAGGTGGTGCTTTAGCATTAGTTAAAGAATTTATGATGCATACAGCATACAGGGAAGGGGAGGGGATTCCAGACAGAGGCATATAGCAAATGCAAGTGTCTTTTTGGGATGGATTATCTTCAGCAGAATAATAATTGAAATATGCATTCAATGAGGAGATGGAAACTCTATTCCTGTAGCATATTATAGTGTATTAACTATAAAATACAATCAACTCAATCTCCAGTTTAAGGAGAGGTGGGATAACATTAATGGAATAAGCCAACTTCCATCAGTACAGCTTATGATATCACCTTTCTCTCACTCTTTAAGGTGGTTATTAACTGGAAAACTCACTTTTTTGTAATTACATATGGTTTAAGACACTGCTTCAACCACTATGTCAATATATTAGTTAATTATGTGACTGGGTAGCTTCTCATTATCTGCACTAGCTCATTTTGCCCCTTCTACCATATTATAAGCACCTTATCAGGAAAGACCATGTCTGATACCTCCCCCTATTCTATATGAGGCCTTTGTTGGTTTCAATCAAACATTTTCATTTAACTTGATACATAAAATTAAAGAAAGGAAAAAGGAAATAAAATAAATTGGTATTTATGGAGTACTTACTAGGTATCAGATAGTATGGTGGGCACATTTAGCTACATCTAGATGGATGAAGCAACATAAAATATGAATTTTGGAGACATACAGATTGGAGTCAAGTATTGTTTTAAAGGTTTCTTTACCTTTCAAATGTGTGAAATAAGGACATGAGTGGTCTCTGGTTTCTGAACCGTGATAAGGATTAGGTTAGATCCCATATGTCACAGTAGCTACCTATAGAAGGACCTACAAGTAGAACAGTGTTAGTTAATGACTAATGTATTGCTCTGCTATTTTCTCAATAATGCTGCATAATAAAACACACTAAATTTAGTGGCTTATAGCAATAAACACTGATTTTTAGTCCTATCTTTTTTAGGCCCGCATGGACTCTATTAAATCTAAACAATGTTTGACTGGATATGGCTCAGAGCTGAAGACTCAACACAGGTCTATTCTGGCTATTTTTCATCCTGTTTGTCCCAGTCAGTGGCTATGGGATATGTTTTTCTCGTGGCAGAAGACAGAGAGCAAGCCCAAATGCATGAGTACATTTCAAACCTCTGCTGAAATCACATCTGCTAAACCTCCCATTGACCAAGGCAAGTTACATGGCCAAGTTGAAAATCAAGGCATAACCATGAGAGAAAAGAACAAATATTTGCTAAAAAATGATTCGATTTGCCATAATAGTTATTTTGGCTTATTATTTCAATCCATTTAAAATTTTCTGATTATCTGAATATAAGTTTTCTATATCTAAAAATCTATGACTTGACTAATTTTATTTTAAAAAGCTGTACAATTGACTAATTTTTTAAGTTGCTTAAGAAAAAAAGGGAAGGTTCAAATAAGGTATAATTGATTAACTGTGAAGTCGCCAAAGATGAACAACAGTGTCGAAAGACAGACAAATGACAATCATGAATGATATATTTAATAAACAACACACCATCTGAACCTTTACGCTTTGTGCGACATGAGAAATACTTTTACTTTGTATTTTGAAAAGAAAACAGACCCAGTTTTCTGTTTCATGACAGCAGTTAGAAACCGATTGTTTTGCCATTTCTTAGTTTAGTATTCATATGTGTGTTTGGGCCCTTTTACACCCAATAGCTTAACCTAGTAATGCATTCATTCTTCCAGAAAAAATGATAATCGGGTACCTACCATATGCCAGGCTCTGTGCTAGTTATTAGAGGAGCAACCATGACTGTACACAGCTTTCCAAATTGGAAACTTCCATTACCCAAGTGTACAAAAATTTGATTTCTGAAATTCCACCCCAACATGAGGGGTCCTGTATAGACACTAATTGCTTCGATTTTGTTGCTTAAAGAGCAGGCACTCCTTGTAGCCCGGGTACACTGTTCATTCTCTCAACCGGGATTTTAATGACCAGCTCATTGATTTAGAATCCTAGTTCTTGCTTCTAGTGAAAAGAGTTCATTAGCAGGTAGTTATTGATTTTGAGGCCTTGTGTTAAGCATTTTCCCACACCGCAGTGTGAGTCTAGAATCACCATACATAGAAAGGCTACAAACTGAAGGGCTAGAGTAGACTTCTGCTTCTGGGCAAAGGACGAGGAATCAAGTGACTGCTCCACTGAATTAAAATGTAATGATCTCAGTGCCCACGCTGAGATGTTGGGTGAGGAATGAGGCTTTCTACTAGTTACTTTTTTTCTTTTAAATAGACACAATTAAGTTTTAGTTCAGTGACAATTAGCAAAGGCCTGGAAGTTTGTACCTTAATTCTAAGCCCTCTGTTAGTTCCTGTCTACCTTCAACCTCAGAGCTACCTCGCAGAGAGAAAAGGAGAGGGTTGGTACAGAGCATTTTCTAGAACCGTGATTAATGGTGTGCTTTCATCACCTATCATTTTACCACCTTGAACCCGCAACTGACTTTAAGTGCACCCTACAGGCACACACCCCATGCTACCTTTCTGCAAGTTTCACCAAAAAAACTACATTTCTTTTTTAATTACCACCACAACAGCTCCCATTATGGTTTGACCCTAGTAATTTAGTTATATTTATGCTGCTACAATGCACCAAATAGATAATAATGAATACTGATGCAGCCTAGGGTTGAAGCAAACTATAATTACACAGGCTTAATGAAGTTACCAGGGAAGGCAGTATGTAAAAAACATACTCCGATTAAGAAAAGAAAAAAAACCCCAAAAAACAAATACTGAACATTTTGCATTCCTAAAGCTCTGCTTTATACTCGGAAATTCCTGGAGACTGGACATGTGCTGTTCACGTCTCTGATTTATGGTCTGTGATTTCCAGGCTGACCCGTCACATTCTGAGCTTTCATCTTTCGCCTCCCAGTGTCTAATTGTATTTGTCACATCAAGACGAACAGTTTCGTGCATTATACAGTAAATCAAATGGGATACTTCTTTGGCAATCCAACTTTGTACTATGCCAAATTAAAATTTAAAATCAGGAGTTTGGTCTAGATGTTGGCAATCAGACTCATCAAATGAAGCAGCGCCCATGACTTGAGCTCCTAGGAAGAGCCGCTGACAGTTATTGCACCTGTAAAATTAAAGTCATATCTGGTTAGCATCTCAGGATGAATGAGGTTGAACCAGAAATTGCTTTGGTGAAAGCTGATGCTTAACAAGTAGCGCATGATAGGAAAAAGCAAAATGCAGCGGTGTTTGGAAATCAGTAGATGACTAAAAAATGTGTTTGCTCCCAAGTGTTCAGAGTGAATCGGACACTGTTTTTAGTTCCTTGAAATAAGTTCATTTAGATAAGATACAGAAAAAAAGACATGCATCTGTCTCAATATTTCATACAGCATTTTTATGATTACAGGGGCACCTTTCCTGATTTGCATGTGTCCCCGAGGGAAGTGGGGAAGCAAGAAACACAGACTGGTTATGACTGAGAAGTGGGCGAAGGCGACCCCGTGAGCTTCCGATTCCTCCCTTCGTTCTTATGCACCCCAATCCCTTGTGAACGTGAAGAACAGTCATTTTTCTCTTACGTCTCACAAAGCGAGTTCCACAGGTACCAGTCGCTGAGGATGACATCCTTAGTACAGAGTCACGTCCTCATAATACAAAAATTCTCCTGCTGGTTTCAGGGGTCATGTTAAATTACCTGTGGCTATTCAGGTTCAACTGGCTGAAATTCCAGAAGGTCCTTCTAAAGAGATTTCTCTCATTCTCCTCATTGTTGAATAGTTCTCAACTATTTCATGCCCCAGTAGGCCCGCATTCCTATTTTAAGTACGTATCTGGGTAGCAGATTAAGAGGAAAAGGATAGAGGCAAAGTTTAAACTTGCCAAAAGGATTTTTTTTTTTAATTTGACATTGGTTTTCCCTGCGTCTCCTCATCAATGCATAACTAGAAATAACTCTTGGCCAAACTGCATTTTTTAGGCTCCCTAATGCATTTCATATCCACATCACTCACTCCGTTATCTCTGCTACTCCTTTGATCCATCAACTGCCCTTTCTCGACACCAGGTGACTGGTGTTTGAGCTGCACAGAGATCCAGCTGTTCATCTGGGAGTCATTTGAGTACCACGGATTAAGAGGTGGGTCCACTGTATTTTGCTTCACCTGCTATGTAGTTTTTTCTATCTTTGTAATTGGATTTCCCGATGAGAGTGAAGCTGCAGTGGAGACAGATGTTCTTAAAATTAAAAAAGAAAAACGTTAAGGACCAGGGAAAGCATATAAACATGGGGGTGATTCGCATTGTTGAAGGTGAAGTTGGTGTAGGCTTTGAATTTCATACACATTTCTGATGAAAATGAACCTTGAATACCAACAAAACCTCATTTCTTGAAGAGGCAAGAAAGAAGAAATGGAGATGAGAGAGGTGTGCCCGTCATACCCAGTAAGCGTGTTTCTGTGACTAGTCCCAGGCATAATCAGGGACTCTCTAGGAAAGGGTCCCCACTGAGCTCACGGTAGGAGTTACAGCCAAGAGAAGTCTTTGACTGGCGGGAGTTGAGAAACATAGGTTCTTTCTTCATTTCAAATGCTTTGACTCTGGCCCAAATAGAATGTATTTGCCCTCAATCAGATGTTGATTGCTATGCCATAAATAAAATAAAATACAGTAAAATAGAATAAGGTTGAAAAAATGAAATAAAAGTCCCCTTGTGATCGCCCAATCGCAAGATGCATTTCTCAAGTATTAGCCATCCTCACCTACGCACACTCGTTTCATCCATCAGTTTTATCATGAAGTTGGCTTCAAATTGAGGATACATCTTGTCTTTCACTATGCATGATGAATTCCAGATGTTCAGATTAAATAATGGTGCTCCTCTGTAGACATAACGGACCATAGCAGCAAAGCAACTAGGCAAAACGAGCAAACCAGGCCCTCCTAATTATTTCAACTATGAGGGAACAGAAAAGCACTGGGTAATACAACAAACAGCCCTTTGAAAGAGCAAACAAAAAGCCCTGGTAATTTACATTTAAGTCCAACCTGCTCCCTGCAAAGTATAATGTGTGTGGAATAATTCAGCAAGACAGCTAGCGCTGTACCATTTTCATAATTGGTATTCTATGCCAACTCCCCAGCTACTTGCTGCTGGATCATAGTGCTAATATTGGTTTGCTTTTCAATTATTTTAAATGATGCTGTATGAAGTGTTATTGCTAAAACTATGAATGTGCTTTTACATCATTCAAGATGTCCTGTGTGCTTCCAGAATTTGAAAAGGTAGTTACAAATGTCATAACTGAGGTGAGGCAGATTTATACAGCATAAATACAAACACACACACACACACACACACACACACACACACACACACAAAGATTCTTTGTTAACTGGAATTCAAGCAACTAGCACTCTCAAGCAACTGGCCAAAAAAATTGAGATTTTGCCGGTTACTTGAGAATGCCACTTGCTTAAGTGCCAGTTAAAGGAAAGTCTACTATACGAGTGCTGTCCAGAAAAAAATCCAGCCATAACTGCCTCTATTTTTCATATTACATGGCTGGATACTTTCTGGACAGCCCTCACAGACAGTTGTATAAAAGCAAATCTGTATCTTTATTTTTACTTTCCATGATTAAGAGAAAGTACAGCTGAAATTCCACTTGGCATAAAATTACCCAAATGCAGTATTCCAGGCCTTGGAAAAAATGGAATAAAATTGTAGTTCCTGTCAATGCTGGACCAGAAGGTGAGTTCAGCCCCAGTACTCTTCTGTGGTTCTCTACTCTGCCATAAATTAATCTGTCCAAATCATTGACACTCATCCACAAAGCACAGGTGGCAGTCTCCTTTCATGCACACCAAAAAAAAAAAAAAAAAGTTAGATAAAAATAAATTGTGCTGCCATTAAAAACATGCCAAAATAATATTTTCCCCATCTGGTAAACCCAGCCCCTGTGGTAAGTGAACTAACAGGTTTCCATACTCACACTTGATGAACAGACACCACAAGCAATTAATTAACGTTCACGCAACAGGAATCAATCAGGTTTCTCTCTTTTCTACATTAATCAAAGCCCCAAACAAGAACACGCACCTTGTATAACACTCAGACTTGTGGGTCTTCAGATGTGGCTACTCTAATGCTCATTTCTATCTAAATATTTACAACAGAGTTGGTCTGTCCCGCAGCCCTATCAAGGGGGACTCTATGTCCCAGGTTCCCTGCTGCCAAGGCCATGATCAGCAGACACATCAGAGCTTGGCCTGCCTTATTTCCCTGATATCCACACTACAAACAAGGACAATCCAAGGGCAAAGTCTATTTTTGCATTGAACCAGTGAGTTAAAAATAAATGTGAGCGTTTCCTTCCCATTTAAAAAAATGTGCCAGACAAATATGTACATTTTAAAATGTTGCTGTATTAGAAAACCCAGAAAGAGACAAGGCCGACATTAAAAAGCCACTAATTATCTTTAATCTCATCTTAAATACTTAGGGTAATATTAAACATTTACAGAAATGGTTAGTCTATGGTTTAAAAAAATGTTTTGAGTAGATGAATATATTAGAAAATAGGAAATCTAGCACTAGCAAAAGTATTCTCAAAAAAAAAAAAGAAAAAGAAAGAAAAACATACAAGCCCGGAGAATATTACTGGTACATTATTTCAAACTTTGAAGGTAGAAATAATTCTGCCATTTAAATTTTTCAAAAAGCAGAGAAATAAGTTAACATCTAAATTCCTTTTCAGAAAGCTGGCATAATAGTGAGGCTTCCTGACTTCTAAAGTGGAAAGAGATCAGATTGGGGGATTGGAGACATTGGGAAAAATAAATGAGGTGATCCCCCTCTGTACTTATAGCGCTTCGTGGTGAGTTCAGTCTCAGCAGGTAAACCCAGGTGAAGAGGCGCAAGAACAGACTCAATTGCATAGTAATGGAAAACAGGAACAACTAGCAGAGATGTGACGTGATTATACCTACAAATAGTATACCTGTGGGTCACTGTGGCTTTAATCAAGTTGCTGTGCCCAGGGCTTGTTCTGGTAGTACAGACAGACTGAAGGACACCCCAGGGAGGCCACATACTGGCAGATACAGAAGGTTTGGGGGCCTTATTTCTCTTCCTCTCCACAACTCTCTCCACCCTTCCTCTTTCCTCACTTCCCCTTCCCTTGTGTTCCCCTTTCTTTTCTCTTTCCCTCTTTCTCATGCCTTCCTTCTGTACTCTCCATCTCTCTTTTCCATCCTTCTCTAAAGTTATCCTGGGATGTGAATAGATATGATTTACCCTGGAGTAGAATAATCTCTACCTCCTTGCTTACGCCAACTCTTCCTGTTGAATGAATGTCAGGAGGGGAACTTATAGAATATGGCAGAAGTAATCATACCACGTGACTTCCAGGGCTAGTTCATAAAAGGAGTTAACAGCTGGGATACTTGCCTTTGGGGACCACATCGGAACCCGAACCACCTTGACATTGCCCTGCTGGACAGGCCACATGTAGTGGGCACTCATCCCCACCTGAGTGTCAGCTAACAGTCGTAACCAACTGCAAGTCAGTGAGAGAGCCTTCTTGACAGACTGACCAGATGTGTTTAAGTGGGATAGAAAACAACAGTCCTGTCCCATTTCCAACAGTACGTGTGGTCAGCCTGCTGACACCTTGATTTTAGCCCAATGAGACTAGGCTGACCATACGGACTGTTGGAAATGGGACAGTACTGTTGTTTTTTGTCCCATTTGAAATGATACATCTGGTCAGCGTACTTCGTGAACATCTCACCTGTTGAGCTTGCAGATAACTGCAGCCCCAGGTGACATCTCCTGCAACCATATGTGAGACCCTAAGGTAGAACTGCCTAGCAGAGCCCAAACCACACAATCATGAGCATGTTTTAAGTCAGAAAGTTTGGGGGAAATTTTTCATTCAGCAATAGTAACTGAAACAGACCTCAGCCTTTCAAGGGGTATCTTCTAATTAAAACTCACTGGAATGCAGAACATGCAGATGGAGGGGCAAGACAGAACAGAGAAAGTTACTCGTAATTGTATTTTATAGGAGAAATGTTCAGGGTCTTGTGTACTTCTCTGGAAGCATCTTCTCCAACATCAAAGGTGCGTGGGCATGACAGCTATGGTTCCTGTTTTCATCTCTAGTTTCTCTGGTCTTCTCATGGAGAAAACATCGAATTTCCTACCCTACAACACTCCTTCTCCAGGTTCATTAATATATTCTGATCTCCATTCCAGACACTCTTCCTTCTATCTGAACTGGTCACAGTGGTCTGGGTACGGGTGAGGGGGGAAGTATACGGAAGAAAAGAGTGAAAGTCCAAGAACTATGTGTGAAGCATTTGAATAACTCGTACTTGAGAATATCTCGGTTTTTGTTTTAAGAAACTATCGAAAAGAACAATAATTGACCTTTTGGTATTATGTAGCACATTTTTATAATAAATACCTCCATAGTAATCAGTGTTACTATGGGTTTTCTAAGTGTACAATTTACTTTTTAAAATACGTTTTATTTGCAATATCCTTCATAGATTAACCTAATGCCTATTGTTTTTTTAGCAACTACCTTGACACAGTTATTGACTATATAAGAGCTTCCTTCTATAGTGATTTTTTTTTTCACTTTTTAACCAATTGTCTTGAGCTCAGAAAATAATTGTATTAACCTTTGAGTCTGTTATTTTATTAGCTATAAGCTGTGAAGTAATCCATGATTCAGCTGCTGTATACTGCTCTGCCCTTTTAGGGGGATGATCTAGCTGATGACAATCTGGCATATTTATGTCCAGGGACAATCAGTCCCACCCTGTGTGGGTGTTGGCTTGAACGGCTCTAGTCCTCATGGGGCAACGAGGTCCTGTCGCCTCAACAAGCCAGGGGGCCAAGTCAGAGCCAACTAACATCCGTCAGGAACGCCACAGCCAAGTGCATGATCTGGAGGGAAGAACTGAGTTCACTGTCAAATATATTAAATTGAAAGGGAAAAATAACGTAAGTTAGGTCATCAACTTGTTTCCAATCATAAGGAGAAAATTGCTGGTTGAAACTAGCACCAGTAATGTACCTTTTCATTGTGAAGTTCCTTTAGCCTGTTTATGCTAATGTTAGCTTACTGTAGCAAGGATGGTATGAATATTGTTCTGATTTGGAGCAATAAGTGAAGTAAAAATTGCATTTAGCCATTGAGTGAATTGATGGAGGCTTCCTAGCCAAAGTGACTAGAGATGGAGGATCTCAGTCTCTCAGACTCTCAGTTATCTCACACTCCAAATTTTTTTAAACTGTAAAATGGAAGACCATTAAGGACATTTCCAATAAGATTCTGAGTCCTGAAGAACATCTTCATTTATTTGGAATGTTTTTTAATGTATAGGGGACTAACTTTCAAATTAAACAGCTGCTTTTTAGATTGCAGTCTTCATTACCCTTAATCTGACAAATTTGGGGATGGAAGGAAGGTACTCTATTGTATAGCAAACGTCTCTTGCAAAACAATGTTTTAATGAGTTCAGTGTAAATGATTTGGCAGAATAAAGATTTAACTTCAATTTAGTGAGGGTGGAGGATTGATGTAAATTTAGTCCTTTATCAAAATTCTTGAAATTGGAATAAGAAATGTGTGTAGTTGAGGAAACCAGAATTGATATTGGAGTCACTCACATGGTTTCAGACAAACACACTTGTTCTGTATAGTGTGCATATTGCCAAATGCCTGGTGTTTATTTTTATAATTGTATTTACCTTGCCATCAGAGTGCGTAGTTTGGTAGTTATGGCTTAGAATGTAGTTCTGTTTAGGTTTAAGGCATCTTTTAGAGATCCTGAAATGTTGCTCTTTTAAATTTAGAAGAGTTAAAAGGAATTTGTTTTAATAGCATCAAATAGATAGATAGACAGATAACAGATAGATAGATAGATAGATAGATAGATAGATAGATAGACAGACAGGTAGAGATATGAGGTCCTCCATTGTCGGCAAAGGCCCAGTTAGTGAGCTCAGGTAAGGAAGCCCTGCCCAGCTAGTAGGACTGTATTTGCAAAGACAGGTCTGAGTCCCCATTTTGGGGTTGTTGGCAGATCCATGAAGTCAAGCCCACCCCGAGTTCTCCTGACTAGAATGAGATCTGTGTCTCCATCCAGGTTCTGCCTCTGTGGAGAAGCGAGCAGGTGTGGGCAGGCCACGCAGCGAGCAGAGGACCAATGCGGACTTAAATCCACGGTTCTCAACCAAACAGCAAGGGCAGTTCAGCTTAGAGTTAGGGCGAAGAATAGAAGCCACCAGTTTCTCTGGGAAAAATCTAACCAAACCATTCCTGAAGCTTTTAAGAACTTGGGGACACATTTTGATTTGTGCAGCAAGCCTGTGGATTTGCTGATTTTGGCTGGGGCGGTTAGACGAGTCTTAGAAACTTCGTGGTAGATCATTTAGGCCAGTGCTTGTGAAGCTCTAATGTGTACATGCATGCATGAGGATTTTGTGAAAGTAAAGTTTCTGATTCAGTAGGTGTCGGGTGGGCCCCCAGTATTTTCTTTTCTAAAAAGCTCCAAGGTGGAGCTGATGCTGCTGGTCTGGGGACCACACTTAAAGGGCAGCCTCCCTTGGGAATTTTGTTTGTTCCTAGATCCATGAGGTTGGGGGGTCATCTCCCCTCCTTTGAGTCACTCCCTGAAACCCCCACAGGCCTTATCCTGGCTAAGTATTCAGAATGCATTTAGAGATCCGCCTCTTCTGAATTTTCATTCGTGAATGCTTTAAAATGCACCTATTCTCATTCCTAACCTCACATCTGGAAACCTGAAAGACAATGGTGCCTGGTGCCACCCTCAGAGAGGGTGATTTACTTGACCTGTGATGCAGCTTGGGCTTCGGGTTTTGAACCACTCCAGGGGTGATTCTACCTCCAAGGAGGGATGAACAGTGCTGCTCTGTCAGACTCTTTAAATGCAGTGGACCTGGGGCCTGTGCTCTAAAGTTGTCTGTAAGTGGTGGGTCCAGCTGAGCCCATCATGGATGTGTGTAAATCAGCAACTTCAAAGGCTGGAAATACTGAGCTCGGCTGCAGGGTAAACCTGGAATGCCTCATATGTTATTCTTTCAAGACTTGTCAAAGCACCTGAACCCATTCTAATTAAAAAACACATAGTTCCCTTAGATTCCAACATCTTAAAATACCTACATGAGCCTTGTATGTATTTCCACTGGTCCTAGGATATCCTGTTTCTCTGATGAAATGTAGAGTTAACAGCGATTTAAAATGATAATAATAATAAAAGAGGTAGGAGGTGGGGATGGGGAGAAAAAACCAGCGTTCACTCAATCTGAGATTTCTAAGGAGCAGTTTCAAGATGCTGGAGAGCCTCCACTACCCATGTCCTTCACTGTGATCTTGTGCTTCTCCCGTTCATCAGAAGCAAGGAGACCAGGTTCCTGCTTTAGAAACAGCTGCACATCAGGCTGTTCGTGAGGAAGCAAGATTTCTTAGCAAAGTCTTTTGGCAGCAACTAAGACAATAAACAGTAAGGCTTTGTACTTTCCTTCCTGCTTTCTCCTTCAAGGATGGAAATGCACTCAGAGCGAGGCATGAACAAGCCACTGTGTAAGATAGGTAGATGAGGCTCTCTGAATTCTTGAAATTGCAGAGTATTATTCCTCACACTTGTGAAGGTCATTCATGGTTTTGCTCTAGGGAAACAGGCTTTCCACCCACCACAGAGTCTTGAATAATTAGAGTGCTTATTGATTAGCCTGATCCCAAGATATTAAACTGCCCCATTACTCTGTAAGCTTGGTAAACTTATGTGTAGATGACTATCAGATCATATACATGACTGGGGGTTCACCAACTCGTCCAACCCAGATTTCCCCACTCCTGATGCCAGTGTTTTTCACGAGTATGGCAGACCACCAACCATGATTTTGTTGAATGGCGCTGGCTTCATTACTTAGAGCAGATCACTCCTTTCTCGGCCAATTGAGAGAAAAGTAGACTACACAGATGGAAAGACATACTGGCTCCATACAAGACAAATCCGACCTCCCCACCAGCTTCAACCCACCGGCAAGTCCTGAGAACTGTCCTGTTAGGCTGGAGAGCATGGTGACTCCACAGTAGTTCATTCAAGAATGTGGCAACTTTCACCCAGTTATGACAAGTGCTTTGTAAATCTAGAGAAAAAAGCAAAAAGGAAAAATGTCCATATTCATTAGGTGGGGCATCTTTTTAAAAATCGCTATTTGTCAGAAAGCTTTATTGAGGTGTCAATTTGTGTTGTGACCCCTTTGCCTCAGGGGAGGTGTATAGGACAGAGTTAACAGTAAAATTTATTTTTAAGTGACCTGGATTTTAAGCTCATATTTCCCAGAAGCTTTGAAGACTCCCAGACAAGTTTTGTAGATATGAGGTGACCAGTAAAGAGGCTAAGACCACACACACACAAAAAGTTTGTTCTGTGTTGTACCCACAAGGCTAGAACCCAAACATGTGTTGTGTCTTGCAGAATTTGGAAAACTGGATTTTGGGACAGGACAGCTTATCAAGGGATTTGCAGGCTTGGATAAGAAGAAGGGTTGTAAGATTTAGAAAATAAAAATGTAGGACACTCAATGAAATTTGAATTTCAGATAAAGATTGAATTGCTTTTTAGTGTAAGCATGCCCATGAATATTTGTGACATATTTATGCTAAAAATTATTCATTGTTTATCTGACATTCAAAATCAGCAGGGTGCCCTGCATTTTATCTGGGACACCTAGCAGGGTGGGTTTCATCACTGATGCTGATGATGGCCTGACAGCGACATAGTCTGACCTCTGTTTTCCAGACACACCTCCTGGGTTCTTGGGGAACACTAGGTGAGAGGAAGAGCTTGCCTTTAATGGCTAAGATGTATTTTTCACCAGCTAAGTCCAATAAAGTCCCAGGGTAAGATTTAATTGAGGGCATTTCTGGCACATCGAAGTCTTTGACTGCAGATGCGTAGTGGGTATAACCATAATTTCTGTTGATTAGTTCATGTGTTTCCCAGGAAATCAAGGCGGGGTATTTGGTCACTTTCCTGTTGGAGGGAAAGAATCCTGAGGACTTGCTCTTATTTACCCTCCATGTGACAAGAGGTCATTTGTCGTAGTCTACAAAAGGATTGGGAGACTCCTGGTGCAATGTTTTTTAAAATTGATAATGCCCGTTGTCACCAAAATGCTATTGGTTTCTATGGAAAGTAGACTACCATATTTCTCTTCAATGAACTGAATGGAGGGTTTTGTCTTGCAAAGTGAATCGTGTCACCTAAGTAAACAGCAAATGCATTAAAATCAGGATGACCAGTTTTTCATGAAAACCAAACACGGCTAAGATTCTCAGTAGGCTGACCAGACATCCTGTTTTCAACGGGACAGAAAACAACAGTCCTGTCCTGTTTCAAACAGTACCTATGGTCAGCCAACTGACACCTTGAATTTAGCCCAGTGAGACTGGGCTGACCATGGGACAGTTTGAAATGGGACAGTACCATGGTTTTCTGTCCCATTTAAAATAGGACGTCTGGTCAGGCTAGATCTGAAGGAAATGGCTTACCTTTTCCATACATGTCTCCCCATGCAGGGAAAAGAATTTGACACAAGATGTTCATGAATGCGATCCCCTACACCCACCATGGCTCACAACCCCATTTGCAAAGCAGCAAGGGAGCCATCGTGGATGAGTCATTTGTTTCTGGGATGGAGCCCAGCGGCTGATGGGTCTGGGAGGAACCATGGCCTGAGACCGGAAGTGATCGGAGATCCTTGTTCAGCGCAAGGTGAAGACGAAATTAAGGCAGGTATATTGTAATGTTCCAAGAATCAGGTCAAGCCAGGCGAGAGGATTAACATCCCTTCTCTCAATGACATTATGCCAAAAGCTTTTTTTGTTTTATTTTATGATTTTTTCAAATGAGCAACAGCCTTCAGATCCTGAGTTTAAAAGCCTGATCCAGGCCTGAGTCATTGGCACCACTCCCTGACTCCTCTCTACTGCAGGTGTGCTACAGGGCTCCTCCCAGCTCACAGGGAGCCGCCCCCGTCCCCTAACTCCCACCTGAGGATTGTAAAATTTAAGGAGATCTCTCAGGGTGGTATAGCTTCAGGCATATGAATTCCTTCCGGGGCTCTTGGAGCTTGGAAGCAGTTTAAAGGTAAGAAGGTCTGAAGAGTGAATGAGTTTACGAGAATAAACATCTTTCAAAGGAACTTGGAATGAGGGACTTTGTTTTTGCGGGATTTTTTTTAAATGACGTTTACTTACTTAATGTAGTAAGTCCTTGACATATTGCCTTGTGTGATATAATTTATTTACATAATTCTGGATTGGAAAATCATATGAAAATCCAAAGAAAATTTCTGGAAAGAATAAAACTTGTTTATGTGAGGATTGTATGTATACATGAAGGCTGTCCAGAAAGTACCCAGCCACGCAATAGAGACAATAGAGGCGTTTATGGCTGGGTTTCTTCCAGACGGCCCTCGCATATGAGATACACATACATACATAAATAAATATATGCAGATATTGATACAAATTATATACATGTATAGGCAGAGAGATGTAGCTATAGATATTTGAAAAAGAGGGCAAACATAAATTTAGATCATAAACCAATTTCCACCCTGTTTTTAATTTATAGCAAATTATTTCCCATAGGAGTCACAAGAAGATGGTGGTTTGTGATGATTCCAGTCCCAGTTTTCACATTTGTAAGCATTGCAGCATTTGCTACGTTGACATGTTAGAAACGGGGAAGTCCTTTAAGTACCGAACAGGAGAGTTGGCCATTCTCAGGGCAGAATCAAGGTAAAAGAGGTGAGGAGAAGAGGTTATGTTTTGTGCCTCCTGGAACGAGGAGAGAAATGCCCTCTCAGAGTACGCAGAGGTGGAGAGAAAGGGACACAGTCTGTCTTTCTGAAAGAGTAAGAGTAACTTGTTAACTTTTAAAAAAATGTGTGTCATGTCACCTAAAATCGATTGTAAGTGCCTGTATTTTATTTATTGCTTTATTTATCCCCTGACTTTACCTATAGTGAGATATTTTTATCTAAATCTCAGACTTTGGATATGTAGGTAGTGGGACTGGAGATAAAATAAAAAAAAAAGTACAGTACAGGGAAGATGTGGGGATAGGGGAGAATCAGGTGAACTTTTCAATTACGAAAGCCATGAGCCACGTTCTCTAAGATGCCAAGACCACAGTACAGCAAGACTGACGATTTTGGTTGTCCAGAGAAAGCGCTCTGCCAGGCGTTTTGCTGAAGTCATTTGCATTGTTTAAGAGAAAGAAGGATCAGTGTAGACATTCTGCAGGTTCATCCTACATTTTAAAAATACCCCCTTTTTTATTACTCACTATCTCATAACTGATAAACGTATTCCCAGGATACAGAAACATAAAGATAATTGCCATTTATAAAGCAGTTCCTTTAGGATGCTGAAATTCTTACCAAAGAAGTGAGGGGGTGGGCGGGGTGGGGGGCATGCTTTGGCTAACAGTCTGTAAGAGCAAGGACGGGACATTTAAAGTACACCATGAGAAAGGAAGTGACTTTTAAATGAAATCATTGACTGCTGATTTTCCCAAAGCCCTTGGAGAAGCTTAGCTCAGAAAGAAAGAGGTCTTGTTTGTTTGTTTGCTAGTTTTCCACATTTTGATTTGACTTCCTAATAATTCTCACATTCTAAGTCGAACTGAATTAAGCTACACATAGATCCCAGAGCACCTGTGTAATCATTTGAGGAATTTATCTATTCTTTGGACATAGATAAGGAACTTTGATGAGAAACGTAGTAATCATCTGCTCCAGATTTCATGTCAAAAACCAATCATATAGTGATTTTGCTCTGTGATTTTGAGGTGATGACATTACCAAAATATTCTAGAAGCCTCTAGAGTCACGGAGGACTACCTGCTGGGAGCCTCTATTTAGGTGGGGATCATTCATTAGCACTTTTTTCCATAGGTTCATTTCCCATGTCAGCATTCTCACCTGGCTTCTGTCTACAATAAATTTTTCACAAAAAAGGGACAGTTGGTAACATTTATGACTCTGAAATAAGAATAGCAGAAGAAAAGTAGTGAAAGCAAATTAATAATTAAAACCGGTTTTATGAGGGTTCTTTCTTAGATGAGTGCAACCTTCCTAGTAAGAAGAGAATTTTGTTCTCTATAATAGAAATTGTCTACTGGATGTCTTTTGGGAGCTGCTGGTGTGGGCAGTAGTCAGAGAGAGTAAAGAATTAGACTGCTCACCAGACAATGTGGACTTCCTTCTAAATGCATTAAAGCACAGATTCGTGTTACCGATGAATTTCTGGTCATTCTAGAGATGAGTGTCCCAGCCTGAGCACCACACACATCCCTCCCTGCTGGTGTGAGAGTATCAAGAGGGAAATTCAAAGAGAGTGTAGGAGCATATTGAGAAAAAGAAGCACTCGAGCTCCTGAGAGATGCAAGGATTGTAGAAAAAGATGAGCTGGAGTTTGTTTTTTGTTTTTCTTTTTTTCCAGAAGGGCTCTGGGTGGTAGTAAAATGCACACCTTTTAACTAAAAGGGGCATAAATATTAATACTTTTCAATTGCCCTTGACTGATATCCTATCTTTTTACAATGGAGACGTGTAGGTGAGGCTGCGCCGTTTGGCGTGCTGTGATTGTTTGGGTTATATAGGCGTATTTTATAAGCCCACATGAAATGTGAGTTTTACAAAAGTAAGTGTTATACCTGTCTTCTCTCAATCTTCATGTCCTGAGGGTTTATGCACAATAAGTGATGGTGGAAGTATTTCTAAGCTTGTTGATCACATATAGTGCTACTAAGGAAAATTCCTCAAAATATTGCCAAGAGTAATAGTAATTTACATTTGTATACTGTGCTATGGTTTATAAAATGCTTTCCCAATTTAATATCCTCATAATGCATTATTTTATTTCTGCCCAGCAGTATCTGGAAAGATGTGCAAATATCATCTACCACCAGAAAGCAGTCTGTTTGATAAAAATGAACTCAGGCTAAATTCCCTCAAGGTTTGTGAGTCCAAATAGAACCACACTGAGATGAGCAGTGGTCTTCCCTTCTCTTCCTTTTACTGCCGACTCTCCAATCTCTGGCTCCATCTGGTGGAGCACGGGGAGGTCATGGCCATATATGGTGTCATTGTTCCTAAATCTACCTCATGGGCAAGTATTGTGTTTTCATGATCCTACAAGGAAATAAAAGCAGGTCCCCCAATTTTCTCCTGCTCTTGTGACTTCCTCTTGGAGTAGAATGTTTATTTTGCAAAAGACTTCTTTCTAATACAGTAAAAGCAAAAAAAAAAAAAAAGACTTAGGTTAAAAGAACATCCTATCCTGCCCAAAATAGCTTATACTTTTCTTTTATATGTTTCACCTTACTTGACCATAAAAACATCTTGCACGAAGTAGGGAGAGCTGAGAATGCTGTAGAAGGAAAAATGGAAACTTACAGAGTGGAAAAAATGTAATGTACACTAATTGAATTTTTCAGAGACAAAAAAATTAAGGAAGCACTGACAAGACCGAAGCCAAGTGTCGTGGCCCTACATGCAGTGTTTATAGCATGCACATGGCATTGTTTAAAGTAAACACATAAGACCCATATTTTATGTTCCATAATATTCACTTTACATATCTTTGAACATCCAATATCATGTAACAAAGAAAATCTTCTTCTCCAAAGTGTAGAAAAAGTACAAATCAAATGAAAGAATGGAATTAAAGTAAATCTGTTCAGAATAAGAAACTAAGCAATAAAATGGACTCATTTTTAAAAAGCCGATGTCACTAGCATCACAAAATACAGAGAAATATATAGAGGAAGGAAAGTAATGTTTTTTAATTTAACTATCAGATGCATCTCTAAAAGGTTCCTTCCTCTATTTACTCTACTTACAGTTTTATACAACTGAATATTGGGCCAGCATCTGACTGCATGCATTTCAAACCTTATTTCTCATCGCTGCCCATCTCTCCTCCCCTCCCCACACATGGTCAGTGCTGGAAGCCTTAGGACAGATTCCTATCAGGATATGAGCCCTGGCCCCTACAGCTGGGGGCCATAACCAATGTTATGAAAAATTATTTTTACAGCAGAATTCCAACCATACATTAACAGGACTTGAAGGTAGCTGCAAAGACATGCCTTTATCTCACTATTACCAAAGTAAATGTATCCTCCAACTCAACTCCCACTTAACTCCAACACCCAACTCCCTGTGGCATGCCAATACCACCCAACATGACAGGAAGTATGATAAAGGAGAAGGTGGCCTGGAAGCAAACAGTAGTTATGGCCCATTTTAGCTAAATAGCTTATTTTTAAAAATTAAACAAGCAGCAGAAAAAACCACAAAGACTTTGCAAGGACATTGCTGAGCCCTGAAGGGGTTTGTGTAAGTGAACGACCCTGAACTTCAACTTCATTAGCTTCATGATAAATCCATCTCTGATCGCCTCTAAAACACCATAGGTTGGAAGAGGATTATTTGAAATTGTTTGCATTATCACTATCTTTGAGTTGTCTCACTTACTGATCCTCTTCTTGAATTTCCAGTGTTGGACTAGGGATATTTTTGCAAGTCAATGCTTTGGAGTAATGTACCTATATATTTATTTATTTATTTTTGTAAACACCTGTTGTCATACAGGAGAAAGACCACAGCTCAGACCAGCTTTCAGGTAGTTTTCTGTTGCCGTGTTATTAAAGTTTGGATATGGGTATGGTTGGAGAGGAATATATGACTCCTTAGTGACAGCAACTGGGCTATCCACATAGTAGTCTATGTAAATGGTGGCTTGGCCTCGAGCAACAGCTGGTCACCTAAAGCATTTCCTGTTCAGAACACACTTACTTCCTGCTGCAGTGCTCCTGTTGGTCTCCTTGGTTCCCTCCCTTTCTCCTCCCCTCGCTTCCCCACTTGGCAA
This sequence comes from Lyroderma lyra, assembly GCA_004026885.1. Lineage (NCBI taxonomy): Eukaryota > Metazoa > Chordata > Mammalia > Chiroptera > Megadermatidae > Lyroderma > Lyroderma lyra. The sequence goes on along the minus strand of PVJL010000377.1, from coordinate 65,230 downwards.
TGAGCCGTGGGTGTGGCCTGCCTCATGGTGGAAACCATTACCATCAGTCCTACTGGTAGCATTTTTCTGACAGCTGTAGGGTTGAAAAATGCTCCCCGTTTGGTTCCATTCTCATCAACCACTCCACAGACACCTCTTTGCTTGATGGTTGGTGGAAAAGCTCATCCTGTTTTCCTTAACTATGTGTGGAATCTCCCACACTCAGTCTGTGAGAAAGGCTCCGCCGTGCAGGGGGCAGTAGAAGACTCCAGGAGGAAGGGAGACCAGTGGTGAGAAGGTGAGCCTCTTTTAGAGCCCCAGGAGGCTGCTCCCTCTGGGACGAGGACTTTCAATTACCTTATGGCTTTCTAAAATAGACTTTATTCTTTAGATCAATACTAGGTTCACAGCAAAACTGAGTGAGATGTTGAGAGGTTTTCCATATCGCTCATGCCCCCTACACCCCCCAGTCTCCCCTCCGTCCGCATCCCTAACCAGAGTGGCACATTTGTTCCAATCAATGAACCTATTAACACATCTTAGTCACCCAAAGTCCATAGTTCACATTAGGTTCCACTCTTGGTGGTGTACCTTCTGTGGGCTTGCACAAATGTATAATGACATGTACGTACTATTCTAATATCATACAGAGCAGTTGCACTTCCTTAAAACCCCCTGTGCTCTGCCTACTCGTCCCTGTCTACCCCCACCCCCAACTGATGGAAACCACTAATGTTTATAGTGTCTCAGAGTCTCACCTTTTCCAGAATTATACAGTGGGTAGCCTTTTCACATTGGCTTCTTTCATTTCCTCATATGCATTTAAGTTTCCTCCATGTCTTTCGATGGCTCGATAGCTCATTTCTTGCTAGCGCTGAACACTATTCCAGGGTCTGGATGTACCACAGCTTATTTATTCATTCACCTACTGAAGGACATCTTGGTTGCTTCCAAGTTTTGACAATTATAAATAAGCTGTTATAAACACTCATATGCAGATTTTTGTGTAGACACAGTGTTCAGCTAAATGGGGTAAGTATCCAGGAATCTTATTGCTGGACCACATGATAAGAGTATATATATATGTTTAGTTTTATAAGAAATTGCCAAACTGTCTTCCAAAGTGGCTGTACCATTTCTACCAGCAATGAATTGGGAGGTTTTTTGTTTTGTTTTTGTTTGTTTGTTTGTTTTTGTTCCACGTTCTTACCAGCATTTGGTGTTGTCAGTGTTTTGAATTTTGGCCATTCGAATAGGTGTGTATCTTACTGTTGTTTTACCATGTGATTTCAAAAACAAACTTTTGAGGTGGAGTGAGTCACATTTCAGGAGATACGTGGCTTGTCTCTGTTCTGTCTAAATCTCTATGCTAAAGAAAGGAGTTTGGGTTTCTGTTCTTCCTCAGCCACTAACTATGTCCTAAGGGCCAAATCATTGATATCTTTGGATTTAAGTTTTCTTACCCAAATTCAGAAGGAATTGGGATCGGTTTCCAGCCCTGATTGCACTTTACAATCACCTGGGAAGCTTTCACAAGGTATTGTTCCCCAGATACCATCACAGATTAAGTAAATCAAACCATCTGGGAGTGTGGCTTCAACATGGTATTTTTATCTTAAATGTTCTTATGAGATTCTGCTATGCAGCCTTGGTGAGCCTTCCTGACTTGAGGACCTACTGGATCTCTTTCAGTCCTTACATTTTGTGCCCATGTAATCCTGTATGGCACTATCTCCAGCACACTCCCTTTTAGGAATGTGTGTTACAACCCCTTGCTAACTGGGTCTCCATTCGCAGACAAGTCTTTCAATTCCAAATTTGTTGTGCCTTTATGCTCCATCACATTGTCTCTTGCTTTGCTTTTGAGGAGAAAGTGGAGAGGGGATCTATAGGTATCTTAAGGTCTCCTGAATACACAATTTAAATAGAGAGATAAATGATGATTTATTTTAAAGAGTGGTAATTCTGTTTGGTGAGAAAAAAAGTCAGTGCCTTTAATATTTCTTTATCTTCTACACACAAAATAGGATTGGACCAGGGCAAATTAATTGCCATGGCAAATATTACCCTGTTACCCTTTCATACAGCTCTGGTGTACTGCTCCAAATGGGTATGTGTCCTGCCAAGGTGAGTCCTCAACGCTGCATGCCAAGAATCTGTTTCTCCATGGATGGCTTCCTTTGGAAGCTATTCCAGAAATGTTACTTTTCCTCCCTCAGCCCCTAAACTTACCTTCTGACATATTCTAATCACATAACCTTGCAACCTTTTTATGAGAAACCCGATGTAGTCTACCATTAACTTGCTAACCTTTCCCACCCACTCACTTACGTGCTTCTGCATAATTTGTTCTCTTTTTATTGTGCTTGTGAAAGAAAAGTTACCTTTTTGTTCTTCATTGCCTATCATTCCAAAGTCTCAACACATACCCACCTACTTCTTCCAGAGCCTTTGATTTCATTCGTTCGTTTATATGCAAACGTGGCTCAAGATCAATCTGTGTATTGACCTTCGGCCTCTTGCTGATTCCTTCTGCTTGGTTGTTCCACTGGCACCTCAAAAAATAACATGCCATTCTACCTTGATTTTGTCCGAGGTGGAATAGTCATAAGAAATAAGAATCCTTCATTCTGTATCTCTTATTGGCCATTAACTACATAAACTATGTACGTTAACATGCATGTATGCACAGCCTTTTACCCTTGTGGAACTCACAGAACTCTTTATCAATTGGACAGATAGGATATGTTGTATATTCCCCATTCACCCCTGTACACAGTCACCAAACAAGTAAACAAGCAATCCAGTGTAACAGCCTTGCACATGGAATACTAGGCGTTCCATCTTGGGACATAGGGAACAAGCAAACTTTGAGTTAAGCCTTAAATTGTTAAACAAATTCCGGGGAGTTGCAGGGGTTGGCACTACCTTAAGCAAACAACAGTGAGTAAATGTGGAACGTACAGGGTTATAGAAGGAGGAGGTTTAGAGGGTAGTGAGCAAGTGTCTACATTTGTGGGGAGTTCCTCCAGGTCTTAAGAATGACTCACTCATTAATCTCCTATAAATTAATTCACAATGAGGTGTCAGTGGTTTAATGATACCACTTTTAGGACATTACGGGTTTTCTTTAATGCTTCCATTCAAAGGGATGCATCTCAAATCCAATGGTGGGATTATTTGGAGGACATTTAAGGGTAGGGAAACTTTTAGCATCACCACTCAAACCACACCACAAAAAGCAACAGGGGTTTTGCAGTTGCTTTGTTAGTATTGTTATTGTTATTTTTAGCCGTTTGGAAATTGCAGTGCTTCTATGGAGAGGTGGATGAATTTTAGAATAACATGGTAATTGTGTGTGATTATGTGTGCTTGTGTGTGTGTTGCTGTGTTTGTGCCCTGGGGCGTCCTAGGTGAAGGGCTCCCTTGAAAAATTTGAAACAAATAAATAAAATGAGAGCTGACCTAAATTTTTGCCTCAAACTGGAACGGAGTTCAAACTTTTGAGGAGGATCAAAAGCTTGATTAACTGTTGTTTATTTGTTTTTAGAGGCTTTGCTTCCCTCCAACTCAAAAAAGTAAAAGTGATCAAACACTACACTCTGAGAGAGACTTTTGTCTCAATATTTCCAACCGGGTTGAAACCAGAAAGTACTTGTGAGGCAACAGGGAAACCCAAGTGACTTGCAACCCAGGGTCCAAGATTCAAGGGGTGAGGAGGAGTTCAGCTAAACTTCATGTTGGCATCCAAGGAAAACATAGCAGTGCTGTTGTGTTCAATGGACTGAGATCCTAGAGGGCAGAAAAGATCATTATGTGAAACAGAAAAAGTGCGTGCATGTGTGTTTTCCACCAACTGATTGGCTGCAAAGTGAAAAAACACCCATGGGATGTGTCAAAACCTGTGGGTCAACTTGAGGCAGCTGGTGTAAGGCAAAAGCCACCAGGGAGAAGTCAGGGGACTTGGAAGGGAGGCCCTTCTCTCACAGCTGTGTGACCCTGAGCATGCGGTGTAGCTCCTACAGACTGTGCTGCTTGAATCTGTAAAGTATCCACTTGTTCGGCACATAGCAATGGCCTGTCTTTCATGACACACTGAACTAGAGCTTTGGGTCTTTCTGAATTGGGTAAGAAGCAGTCAGACTCTTGAGAGAAGTAAAATTCAGTGTGTGTGGGGGGGTGGGGGGGGAGGACTTAAGACACATACCAAAATCATTTTTAAAAAGAGATTAAGGGCTCTGAGAGTTTGGGAAACGAGAGGGTCATTTGGCTTCACTTTCATGCTTTGGAAGCCTTCATAAAAGCAGAATTGAAAACAGGTAGAGTTTTGGCATAGAGAAATATACTGGATGGAAGGCATCCCAAATACAGGTAACAACCAAAAGAAAGGTACCATGACAAGAAAACTAGGACTTAATTAACATAGCACATAGCAAGTAGGCAAGATTGGGTATATGAACTGGAGAAGGGTTAAAAGGTAATTTTGGAAAAGTCATTGAGGCCCAAGGATAGACGTTATTGGATGCTAAGCTGCTCGTTTGGATTTTATTTTAGATGGAATGGGGTACTATGAAGTTTTGTTTGGGAATATGAATAATTATAACCTTTTATCAAGATGTGTCCATCTGATGCCAGTAGTATAGATATTTTTCCTGGGCTTTGTTGACAAGTTTCCAGGTGTAAGCATGGTACTTAGCAACTGAACTTTGCCCTTGGAATTTAGAGTTATCTCTCCTGAGTTGAATTTCAGCACCTACATGAGTTTTTCAAGCCTAATCTAACCTCTGCTACTCACTTCCTGTTCTGACCTCCCTTAAGTCCCCAATTCCTTAAGTCCATGACCTGCAGCCCCCCAATATTGACAAAAGTTAGAATGCCTATTGAATCATTTTCTAGAGAAAAAGAGAGACTAAAGGCTTTTGTTTGCTCTTTTAGAGTTCTGATTTAACTTTTCAAATAAAACCTGTTTTTCAAGGTTCTGGGTGTATTATTTTAATACTTTCCATAAGCAATGTGCATTTTAATAATGTTGTATTTCCAAAGAACATTCCAGGAAAATGGCAATGCCAAGAAAACATAAGAAATTCCTTCCTTCTATATATCACATTTTCCCTGTTTTATATGTCTCTAAAAGGCCTCATATAGATCACATAGATGTTTCCTTAATATTTAAAGACATATGATGAGATAAAATGATAACATTCTACCAGGTTGATGACTTGCCTTGAGGCTAGGCTTTAAATATTCATAGATATGTGATATTTGATAAAACATGCAAAATTACAGAGGAGTACCTGAACGAGATGACAATTCAATGAGGTATAGCACCATTCTCTGAGAGCTTTAAGAAACTAAGAAATATAAAATATTGGAACATTGGATGGGGAGAATAAAGAAAAATTATTCTCCATAACCTAGAATATTAGAAGTGGCAGTTACCATAGTAATTTTACATTTATTTTTTTTATAATTTGATTAATGCTTATGATCAGTATCAGATTGCTAGTTCCATGAAGATGAGCCTACATCAGCTTTTGCTCATCATAACTCCAGGACCTAATACCACAGTTACCATATAGCAACTGCTCAGTAAAAACTTTTGGAAGAATGGTTGAATACTTTCCTGTTTAAATTTAGTCATTTTAGTATAATAAAAGGAACAATTTTAATTATGAAAACAACTTTCCTTCTAAAATCCAATACGAAGAATGGTGCAAATTGGTACAAAGGGGATTGGGATAACATTTGTGTATGAAGAAAATTTATGGTAGCAAAACAAGGAAAGACAGAGATGAGTGAAAAACCTTTGAGAGCCTAGCCCTGTTCTCTGCAGGTCCTAAATAGCTTGTCTAGCTTTAGTGCTATGTTTCCTTGGCTTTGCTTTTTATGTCTTCTATGTAAAACATGTTCTTCAAGAAACAAGCAACACTCCCTCTTCATCCTCTCTGCTATTACTCTTCAGAGTTTATCTTAACAGAAAGCTACTGAGTTTGCTCCCAAAGAGCACACCAACGGCTTTATAGAACATTCCTATAGAGGGTGCTGATGATCTCTCTTTCTTTGAATCGCACTTCCTTTGGCTTCTATAATAAATATTTTCTCTTTATTGTCCTCCATCTTTAACCTTTCTTTGACAATATGCTCTTTGACCACATCCCCATCAATCTCAAACAGAGGGACTCTGAAAATTTTCAATCTCTCTTAGTTTTTCTACATAGCCTTGAATGGTATTTTATCTTCCTTCAACTGTATGGAGCAGAATTCAATAGCTACTTGAGCATCTGGACATGAGTATATTCATAATAACTCAAACTCAGTTTACCCAAAGCTGAATCCATCATGTGTTACGTTTTCCCAGCCCACTTCTCTATCCCCTTTACCATCTATTTTGAACTATAAAATCACCACGCAGCACTCAAACTTGACTCTAAAACAATCTCTTCCCCTCACCCTCCCCTCTCTCTCTTTCTCTCTCTCTCTCTCACTTGCCCCTCTCTCTCTCCTCTCTCTCTTCCACTTCTTCTCCCTTTCCCTCTTTCTCCTTCCTGTCCCCACACTCTTGTCAATTTTACTCCCCCACGCGATTATGCCACTCTCACTTTCTGCCCCAACCATCGAAAACCTGGTTCCATTGGGCTTCATTGTAGTAATTGTCTGTTACCCTCCCTGCATTTCACAGGATATGCTACTGCCAACATGATCTTCCTAAAATTTACGTCTACGTCTGCCACTCCTCCTTCTGCTCTAAAGTGAAAAGTCTTCGGCCTAACGTTCATGTTCTTTTAAATAAGGCTCCAAACTGTCTTTTAAATCTTTATTTTCAATTTGTAAATTATACGATATGTAATTCACCCATATGAAATACACAGTTCAATGGTTTTTAGTATGCTCACAGAGGTGTAACCATCACCACAGTTAATTTTAGAACATGTTCATTACTTCCATAAGAAACCACATACCCTTGAGCAGGGACCCCTGCCCAATTTCCTTTACCCCATCACCATCCATAGGAGACCTATCTCTATAGTTTCTTCTGTTGTGGACATTTCATGTAAATGGAATCATTCAGTATGTGGTCATCTTTCTCTTAGCATAATGTTTTTTAAGGTCCACTCATGTTATAACATGTGTGAGTACTTTTTTTATAGTAAAAGACTATTCCATTGCGTGAATACACCACATTTTATTTATGTATTCATCAGTTGCTAGTTTTCTCTTGTACTATTTTTTTCCTCTTGCCACGTATTGTTCTCTTACTTCCACAATCTTCAATTCCCCTTTCTCAACTTCTAGAGCTCTTTGTGTCTGCTGTATTTTAGAATTGATTGCTTAAGGTTTTTCATTCCCAGTAGATTTTAAGTCTTTACATTTCTTTAGTTGTTATTTTGCTAGAATTAATTTTTCCATAGATACTCAATTCCATTCAGTGGAAAAGTATTAGGTCTATTGTTCTCAGTATTTTAAAACGTAGGAATGTAAGGGATATAGTTAAGTACGTGTGTGTATGTGTGTGTGTGTGTATGCACATGTGTGTATGTGTGTGTATTCATGTGTATGTGCGTGCACGTGTGTGTATTCACGTGTGTGTATGCATGTGTGTGTGTATGCACACGTGTGTATGTATGCACGTGTGTGTATGTGTGTATATATGTGTATATATATACACACATACAGTTATATACAGGGTACAGCAGAAGTAATGCTGGACCCTGTACGTGAATGTCTCACACAAGATGGACAGTAATTTAAACATTTCACCTAAAATGTCACCTAATATGTGCTTGAGTGGTGATATTGTTATGTTACAGAATTATATGCTTAGGATTTTGTAATAAAAGATTTGGTATAGATTACCAGCTCATATAAAGGGGCAGTATTTGTGCTGGACCCTGTATATGTATATTATAGTATGCAGCATGTATGGTATATATGTATATTATCATATACAGTATATACCTGCATACTATAGTCTAGTTTCTGCAAAAATAAACACAATTTTAAAATAAGTAACTATATATAAAGATAGATAGTATCCATGAAGTCAAGTTATTTAAACTTATAATCATGCACCACATGATCATAATGTTTGTATAATTTGTTTGATGCCCTTTATTTATACATGAAACAACATTATTATTGGCATAAATAAATCATTGATGGCAGATTATCTGCATCAGTTATTTGGTATTCCTTTTTATGAAGATCTATTCCTTTGTACTACAGATATCTAGTTTGTTTGTTTATTTATTTATTTATTTAGATCAATATGGACTCATGGATATTTATTTTATATTTTGGATTATAACTCAATATTTTGTTCTTGCTTTGTTCTAATTGTTCCAGCATTGGCCATTGAGGGCTCTTTCAGATAGTGCTTGTGCCTTTAAATTATTGCCCCATCTTGGTTTTCTCTTTGTTTGTTTATTCAGTCACTTCTTTCTTTCCATCACTACAAGATACTCCAGGCTTATGCTGTATAATCCCTACTTCTGCCATACAATCAACCACATCTCCAAGGAGCCCCCCGTTCCTATTATTGGAGAGTAGCATAGATACTAACATCTGGGCGTTGGATGTGCTTGTTACTTCTGAGGTGTGTTTCCAAGTTTTCTCAGCTGACAAAACAAAAACAATATGTGTGTGTATATTAACCCATATACACATACACATAAACATACATAAATATTTGCATGAGTATGAGGAGGTCATACATGTCAAAGGAAATCAGCAGTGATATATGAAGGATTTGCAACAGGGTCCCAGAATTGTCTAGAAATGAGAAGGATACAGGTACGATAGTAAATATGAACACCTGTTGCATTTATATTATTTCTACTTATTGTCATATCGGTGAAATTCCAGGAATACTGTCTTTATAACTTATGTAATAATTTCCCCTTTTCTGCTTTTATTGATCAGGCTTATGAGCTGATCAAAATAATGTTTGTGATCTCTGTTACTATTGATTTTGTCCTTGGAGCTAACAATTAAATAAGATAAAAACTGGAAAAAATACAGAAAAAGAAATAGAGACCCAAGTCTAATCCAGTAGCACATGGATCATTCTAGTCTTTTCTTCCCCTTGCTTATATGTAACCTCCAATTTCCATGAAACCTGGTTCCCACCATCTTCCATAAATTTACCGGATTGTTTAATTCCTGTGTACATGTATTATTAGGGTTTCAAAAAATTTAACCCATAACTCCATGCAAAACAACTCCATCAACTGAAGTTTGATGTCATCATTATAGCTCTGTTCCACTGATTGTGTTAAAACTTAGTCTTAATGGGAGTTCCCTGATGGTGTAGTGGCTTAAGGCTTCGGCGTTGGCGCTGTCAGCGCTGCGGCCTGGGTTCGATTCCCAGTCAGGGAGCTACCCACATACCAAAAAGCAAAAAAATAAAAAAACAAAAAAACAACTTAGTCTTAAGCATTTCATAGTCTAGAAAAACAAATCCTCCAAGAAATTTGGAGCTGTAATACCCTGGACTTATTTGTAAAAGGAAAAACAAAAGATGCAATTCACAAAGTGTAAAGAGTACAAAAGTCATCAAAGCGAGACCCTAGAAAGAAATGGAGTACTTTCTAACTTAGTGTAGCATCAGTGATAGTACGTGTGCAAGACCCACTGTGTTAAAATGATTCATGGATTTGGTTTCACGGTGGCCTATCACTGTGATTCCTCCTGATCTGCAGAAAAACCACCAAGCAGAATCTCAGGTCCTCACAAAACCAGAAGTATGCAACAAGCCCAGGGTGTCTGAGCTTTGGCCCACTTCTTCTTAAGAAAACTTTCCAGATATAACAGTAGGTTAGGGGCTGGAGGACCAGAAAAAATGAAGAAGCTCGTCACACCACTGAGAGGGGCTTGCCTAAATAAAATTCCAGGTGGTTCAGGTATTTTGGATGGATCTTCCCAGGAAAGGTGCTCATTCGTAATAACCGAATACTTCTTCTTTTTATTTAGCATGGCATCACACTCATAATTTCTTATTAAAATTATGTCCCTTCTGTTAAGGAGGAAACCAAAATGGGCTCATGCCAAAATGCATTACTTTTTAAAAATCTCTGACAGTCCCCTTATTATATTTCTTCTTTAATTTGAATTACATATTGTTACAGTATAGCTTCTCATTTATAGTGTTGCTTTTCTTCCTCTGTCCAGTCTGTACTAGGTACGCTCCCTGAGGATGGGGACTTGGCCTCATTATTAGAATGCCTATTCTGTAGTAGATGATCAACAAATATTGATGGAAAGCTCAATCACATTATAGCAAAAAATAATTCAACACCATAGCTTTTATTCACAGACTTCCATTGTGAAGATGAATGATTTCCTTGAGTTTATTTAGATAAATGGCTTTTGTCATGAACGTTTATACTTAGAAAAGCAAGTTTTCAAGAGGTAATGCTGTCCTCGGAGTCTCTGAAAGCTAAGTTACACGTGCTTTTAGCAAGGTTTTATTTATTTATTTATTTTACAATTATAGGATTTTTCATTCTCTTGTTGGAACTGGTTATATTGTTTAGAAGTTCTCATTGTCAAATAATGACCCAGCTGCATAGGAATGGACTTGAGGAGATTAAAGCAGTCATATCCCTGGAGTTTTAGATGCAGATTTGAGGTAAGGCTTAGAAATCTGTCACTTTAAAGTAAGTACTCTCCCAAGTGTTTGTGATGGGAAGTTGGATCACATCCTGCCTCATATTCTGGAATAGGTGGTTAAGAACTCTCAGGGCTCCATTCCCCCATTAGCAAAGAGTGTCAGTCCTTAATCAAACGTTGTCCACCACACGTGTGTTACTCCAGACGTCTGTTCGTCTCAGACCTCCCCTGGAGACGGAGTGTGGTTTGCCTTCTCACCAGTAGTAGCACCGGGCTGTATGGAAGGACAGACTGGCTGAAAAGCAAAATTTATATTTGGAAATCGTATTAAAAACATAGGTCCAAAGAGAAAGCCAGTTTCAACACAGTTAATTGATAAGCTCTCCATAGCATAGATTTAGCAGGACACCTCATCTTTTCGTTAACAAACCGCCTGGTGAATTCTTAAAGGTGAATGAATCTGGGGGTTTTCAGCATTTAGAGAAGGGGATTTATAGCCTCCGACACACATACCTGTTTGCCTTCTGAAGTGCAATCCAGTGTAAAACACAGGCTACTCTGACAAGCACTGAGCCTCAGGAAACACCGCCATCTGCTGATTACCCAGGACATAGCTTCCATGAAAACCAGGAGTTGAGTATTTGGGAAAGTGGTAGATGTTAATTATACATTTCCTGGCTTTGTTACTGCTGCTAGAACACCCAGCATTCTTTCAGCGCATTGTCTGAAATGAAGCGGTATTCATTGGTGGGTGTCTTTGCTTCTTCCGGGCAAACCCATCTCTTTGAATACCTTGGTTTTCACTCATTTGTATTTCAATATATATATATATATTTTTTAATTCATTTTTATTGTTAGACTTATTGGGGTGACACCTGTTAGCAAGGATTACATAGGTTTCAGGCATACAATTCCACAGTGCATTGTCAACTTGATGCATAATAAGTTCACCACCTAATGTGACCCCTCTTTCCTTCAATATATTTTTAAGCCTTACGTAGATAACTCTGCCTACAGGTGCTCCTTCGTGATCTGGGAAAGTACAGCACTTTGAGTGCCTAGAACCAGAGCTATCTGCCAAAGTACGGCACCTTTTCCCACAGCACCTTTGATAGTTTATGGAGAACATTCTAGGAGTCTGGAATTTGATTTCCTAAACAGTTTTTCGTTAGGGCCCAACAACACCATTCCACAGAAGTTAGTGCTGCAATCTTTTGAAGTTCTTTCTATGTGTCATTTCCTGCTGGAACAGGTCTAACAGGGCAAAGCAGACCCCGGGGAAGCCCAATTTTGGCTAAGTTCTTTAAGAAACGAGGTGCGATTTTTCCCATTGGTAGTTTGTTTGTGTGTTTGTTTTCATGTCAGGGCCTATCCCTTGTAATATTCTCCCCAGGACCAGGAAAGAGAAATGTTAAACAAGAAATACTGTGTGTGTGTGTGTGTGTGTGTGTGTGTGTGTTATAAACCAGACATTTGAAAGATAAACATTTGATGTAGGGAAATGTTGAAAGTAAGAAAGTTATAAGCAGGTTTTATTACATTTTTCTAAAAATATTTGGCTTTCAAAATCAAACCCACTTAAACTTTTCCTCCTTTTATTTTCTTTCCTTAGTATTTCCACATATTGTAGGGGGTTTCACTGTGTCATAATAATGTTATTTTTATTCAGGTTTTAATAGTGAAAATAAAGTTAGTGGACCCCCCTGCCCTCCACCCAGCTGAAAGTGCATTTCTCTGCCCAATTCTTCCCACACTCATGAAAAAAAACACAAGATTTAAAATTAAAGTTTAGCACTTAAGCTCTTGTGAGGTCCTGTAATATTTGATCACTGTTAAAAGAAATCTATAGCATGCATTACAAAGAATAGCACGAGTAAGTGCAGATGGGACTAATTAGAATTTTCCAGTTTGGTTTTACCATTTTCAAAATAAAACATTTTATTTTTGAAATACGTTTATTTTTTTTCTCTATTGAGAGAGTATATAATCCAATTTTCACTGCTGCAGGAAAGGAAGCGGCATAAACACACTCGCCTGAGCACTCTGCCTCTAACCCAGCACAGCTTTGGGCCACCGAACTCCAGGTGCTTCAACTTAAAATTTTGCTAGTTTAAGTAAACCGTGTTTGATATTATTGTAGTAATAGTGGTGAATTGTATTGAGAATATTGTTAGCCAGTGTATCTTAGTACTTTATGTGCAATAATTAATCCTCACAAAACCACTGTGAGTTAGGTACTATTACTCTGCCAATGAGGACTTAGGTTAAGTACTTTGCCTAAGGTGCATATATCTAGTAAATAGTATAGCTGATAGAGACAGAGATAGATATACAGATGCAGATACATAGAGGTAGGGCTGGGACTAGATTCCTTTGTATAACCTGAGGGTATCTCCTTAAATTTTGCCTCTGAAGTGCCTCACCCATATCATCTTAGTCCTGGTCTTGAGGTATTTATTAATATCGATCTATCTATCTATCATCTATCAATCATTTATGTACATATATAGATCTAGATAGGTACATGTATACATATGTGCGTGTGTGTGTGTGTGTGTGTGTGTGTGTGTGTGTGTGTGTGTTTGGAGAAAAAGAGACAGGGATAGGAAGAGAATACAGAGAGGGAGAATAATGCACAAAATATTAACTTGTGCTTCTCTTTTGCCTTTCTGCATGTGACCTTCGTGACTAGCCTTCTGGATTACTCATCTCCTGGCGGTGGGTCATCAGTGTTGGCTCTTGCTTTCCAAGGACTTTCGGTTTCATTAGCTAAATCACACACACACACACACACACACACACAGGCATGCGCATGAGCGCACACATACACAAGTGGCTTAAAAGTGTTCTCTTTACTAGTTGTCATTTCTTCCGTGCTGTGTTGTGGAGGAAAGGGGAAAGGCCATGGTAGAAGCGATTGCATCGTGGACAGTTTGGCAGGTGGCCGTGGGAGCAGAACATGTCACTAAGACGGGTGAGGCCAGTGAACTGTCTGTGTAGAGCGTGGGGGAGGGAGCTACATGTGAAATAAAAACCACTCTTAGGGTTTTCCCCCACGCCTCACCTTTACCTACCTGTCTTCATGCGATTTAGATTTACCTGTAACCGCTTTCGTGGGCAGTTTCTATTTCCTTGCCTTTGGTGTGGGTTAATTTCAACGTGACCAGTAACGTCCCATCACATTGAAGTGTTTCAGCTCTGCACGGTACGGCCTGTGGTAGGGTTCTGACGGCCAAGCTTTTGGACAACTTTAATTGAAAAGAAGATGAGAAGGTGAGAAACAAGGCAGGATTAGGTGTTTGCAGCAAACTAGAAAACAGAGAATTTCAAGAAAGAGGAGGTGGAGGACCATTCACAGTCACAAATGCTGCTGGGAGTACAAGAGGGAAAATGACCGAGGAAAGACCTCTTCTACCTCCGCGTTGTCCAGTATGTGAGACCCATGTGTGATCTTAGGTTTTCTCATAACCACAGCAAAAGGAAACAGGTAAAGTTAAGTTTAAAAATACATTTTTATTTAAACCAATATATCAAAAGTAATATCATTAAACATGTAATCATTATATAATTTGTTCTGCATTATCGAGTCTGTGCTGTCTTTGAAACCCAGCCTGTGTTTTACACTCACAGCACATCTCCATTTGAATGAACCACGCTTGGAGGGCTGGGTAGCTCCCTGTGGCTCCGGGCTGCAGCACTGGGTGGCACAGAGTTAGCAGTACGAAAGTGTAGGGTGAGGAGTGGGGCCACGTGTAAGGCTCCAAAAGGCTAGGAGAGATGGGGCGTAAGGCCCCGTGGCAGAGAGTGTGAGCTCCTTTTTATTCAGATACGTGGAGGGCACAGACTCGAGACACTCTTTTAAATTCTTGCTTTCAGATAACTGAGATGAGGCTCCATTTCATGGAAAGGGTCAATAAATGAAGAAGGAGAACTTGGGGATGTGAGGAGGACATTACGAAGAGAGCATTCCACACTGAAGGGGAGACCTCGCTGACCCAGGACCGTTACAGTTAGCATTTTGGTTCTCTGTGTGTAAATGGTTTGGCTGCAATGCAGTACCAGCTCTCGTCTTCAAGAGGCCCGCTGCCCACGCAAGCTAACCAAATGCCTTCCCACAGGCGTGAGGGTTTGCACATGTTAAGGGCATTGGTGGCAAGTATAACTTGACAAATGAGACTTGACAAATGCTCTTTTTTCATGAGAATAGAAGCTAATTGGTTGTGAATGTATAGGTTTTATTCTGAAAACCCAGAGTTTTAGTCGTTATCTGCTGTTTTGGTTAAGTCCTAGATCCACTCATCATGCATCCATCTACTTACTCTTTAACAATACACAATATTTATTGAATTCCTACTAACTCAACTGAGTCACAGTCAATGCAGTGATGCTTTTCTTCTTTCACTTACAAACCTTTGAGTCCCTTCAGTCCCTTTCTTTCTTCCCCTTTCCCATGGGTAGGACCAAGCTAAGGCACATTTTAAAATGTGTGGATTTGAGTTTTGGCACCTTTCCATCGAGCTGTATGCATCCTCTGTTTTCTGTCCTTTTTGGACCTTACCCTAAGATCCACGTCATTTAAATGCAGAGGTTCACCACCACGGTCACACTGTCAGTGCCACCTGACCCCCGCCCCCGCCCCCCAATGGTTAAACTCTTCTGTTTCTATTCGGAACTCTACTGCTTATTAAGAGAGAAAACACAGAGGAAATTGGTAAAAATGTATCAATGATTGCAATGTTCTTAACTTTTTCAGAAGCACTGGCATTGTAAAAAGAGAATATTCCAACTAATAGATCTTCATTGGTTCAAAAATAAAGTGAATGACAATGCCTTTTTCTCTAACATTTATGTAACGATTCTCAGAAAGACAGCCAAGTTGAATGAATTTTATAGTCAACAGCTGTGTAGCCATCACCTAGATTCTACCAATATTGTTTTATATTGCTTTTTACACATCTATTCATTTATCTCTGTGTTCTTCCATTAATCCGTATTATTTGTTTGTGCCTATCAAAGTAAATTGCTTTATGCAGACATCAGGATACTCTTCCCTAAACACTTGAACGATACCGTTAACTAGATTTCATTAACTACCCTTATCTAGATTTATCATTAACTAGATTTTGACATTAACTAGATTTCAACATTGATTTTGATATAAAATTCACAAAGAAATGGAATGAAATCATACGTAAGTGAATCTTGCCGAACTTTGATAAATGACAACACCTCTGTAGCCCAAGCCTCTTCTCAAGAGAGAGAACATTCCCATCACCCCAGGAAGTTCTTGAAGAGCAATTGTTCTGATTTTTTTCCCCACCATTAGATGTATTTGAGAATTTCATGTAAATGAGGCTTCATTCACTCAACAGAAGGTTTTTGAGATTCAGACAATATCCTACATGTTGGACAGAGGGGCTCCCCTGTCGGTCACATCCAGAGGTTATTTGGAATCTGCCCCCATGGGTGAGCTCATACCTCCTCCCCTCAGCTCCCCCCACTCCTCTGCCTGCCTCCTGAGGTCTGTATCTGCTTGATTTTTACTAATAAATTAAGTTTATTTTAAAGTTCTAAGTGTTGTAGTGGATCTTAATTTGAATTCCTGTGGGGCTTCTGTAACCTCAGGATGCTCACATGTCAGAGAGAACCATTTGTTATTCTATACCATATAATTAGTAGTTTTTTTGTTTTTGTTTTTGTTTTGCTTTGGATAACTCTATTTACATGCATAAGGAGGACATGGAATATGACAGAAAGAAAGAATGCATGTGATAGAACTATGACCTGATAAATGTGACCTCCCTGAAGCAGGAAGCATGAGGGGCCTGACGAGAGTCTGACCTTCATGGGCAGAGCAGCACACACCCTCTCCAAACCAGGTACGTTGTCAACTGTCTCTGGCCAGAACTGGTTGAGATCTCGGGGGAGGTGATGGATGCTGCCAACCTTCTATGCAAGCAGCCACCCCTCTGCTGAGAGATGGCATGTGTTAGATGCCATGGGAGTAGATGACTTTCAACCCAGCGTTGTGTAATTCAAAGGCTGTCCTCAGTGGCAAGACATTACTTCTGACATCATTGACTGACCAACGTCTTTATGACACTCTAACCACAAAAGCCTCCTGTTCGAGTGTGCAAAGCCATCGTATCAGGAAAGGCAGGTCTTTCCAGATTGAATAAGGGAAAATATAGGGGAGGCAGCTATTGAGAAACTTCACCTGTGATCTCAGGAAGTGAAAGTAAAAAGGATTAGCAAGAATATCTAGGAGCCTGAAGCCTGATCTTTTCTTGAGTATCTTTGTTTACCATTTAGTTTGATTACCACAGATCTAAGATTATATTTTGCAAAAGGATTTAGGGACGTATTATATGTGTTATATGTGTATATATGTTTACACACTTTGATTTTATTCTTGTAATTTGTTGGCACAAAATCAAAGATTATCATAAGAATATCATTCATTTGGGGTAAGAGCAGGTGTCTTTGCTTACTATCTTGATCTCCTCTGTTCAGATCAAAGTGGGTTTTACTAAAGTAAAATCATAGCTTTGTTAGTCATATCTTAATATCAGGAATGGCCATGACCTTGTGAGTGGCTTACATGAATGGAGATTGTGCTTAAAGCTTAAACCTCAGACTTGTGGGTATTTTCTTCTCCATGTTTTAAAAAAAGAAAATACCAGAAAGGAAAGATTTAACTCACTAGAGTTATTTTGAGAAAATCAATTTCCATAAATACATTTAATTGCTCACTCATAAATTTATACTGCCCTTTCCCTCAGTGCATAATTGGTTTCCTGCATTCAGTTTAGCTCCACGTTTCATGTTTTCTTAAGAGTTTTATTCCTGATATTTGTCTAGTCAAGCTATTCTCCTGCTAAAAGACCTTGCAGTTGTTTGTTGCCTGGAGGATAAAGTAGAAAATTCTTAGCATGGCATTCAAGGCTTTTCAGAAGCTGGTCCCAAATTGTTTTTCTCATGTTACCTTCCGCTAAGCATTTCTTTGCAGTTTCCTCCCACTTTCTTCCCAGTTCCCACAATTCTTGCATCCTTTGTTGTTTCCCTACGTGCAAAAGACTTTGTTTTTGGAGTACGGTTTTAAAATACCACTGCTGTCTGAGTGTAGATCTGCCCACTGATGCAACTTACGGCTTTTGTGTCCGAAAATAATGTATAATTGACCTGCTCACTTGATGTTTTAGACATTTTGCATTCTGTAGTAAAGTATATGTAACACAAATTTACCAACCGAATCATTTTTAAGTGTACACTTAAGTGACATTAAACACAGGCACACTGTGGTACAACCAGCATCTTCATCCATCTCCAGAATTTTGCATCATGCCGAACTGAAACTTTGTGCCCATTAAACAATGACTGCCTCTTCTCCCCTCCCTCCAGTCCCTGGTGGCCTCCATTACACTTCCTGTCTCTTGGAATTTGACTAGTTTAGGTACTAGTTTAGGGACTAGTTGGAATGGCTTGTTTCACCTATCATAATGTCAAGTTCCATCCATATTGTTCTAATATGTTGATGAATTCATTATTCTAGTATTTTGATGAGGGTTTTTACATCAATATTTATAAGATATATTGGCCTGTGGTTTTCTTTATCTATATTGTCTCTGTGTGGCTGTGGTATTGGGGTAATGCTGGCCTCAAAAAAAAATGAGTTAGGAAGTATTCCCTGCTGTTCAACTTTAGTGAAGGAGCTGGAGGAGGTCCAGTGTTACTTCTTTACATGAATGTTTGGTAGAAATCACCAGTCAGGCCATCAGGTCTAGGGCTTTTTGTTGTTGAGAGGTTGTTGATTATTAATTCACTCTCCTTACTGCTTATGGGTCTGTTCACATTTTCTATTTCTTTGTGAGTCAACCTTGGCATGTTTCCGGGACTGCCCATTTCATGTAGGTTACCCTACTCCTTGGCGTACAATTTTTCATCACACCCTCTTACACTCCTTATTATTTCTGTAGATTTGGTAGTGCTATCCCCACTCTAATTTCTGATTTGTTAGTGTTTGAGAGAAAACATGACACCTTAATAAAAATATTTGGCCAGTTAGGATATTGGAAAGGACAAGAAAGTAAAAAAAAAAGGATGATAAAAATCATTTGGCCCTGAAGATCGAGCTCAGGCAAATTCTGTGATGGGCATCCCTGAAGTCTATATCCAGGTACACATCCCCAAATAGATACCTTTGAACCTAACAAGTGAGATGGAACAAAGGCCAGTGTTGTTAATGACCTGTGTGTCACCATGGTCAGCTTTTGTCACTGAAAATTATGATCTGAATGATGGCTTTTTCCATACAGTAATATTTCCTTAGTATTTTGGAGACAAAGCAAGTGGTTGAGACAATCAATATGGAGCCCTGGCTGACTTACTGGTCATTCTCTGAAAGAGGGAAAAATGAAGGGACTTTAGTTTTTCCTTTCTTTTCTCTGTAAGATTCCCATTTCTACTTCCTGCTCATATTTTGCAGGCACCTCTTAGAAGGCATCAGTGAAACTCCCAGTAAATACCCAGTCATTTTCAAAATCAAAAGTTTCACAATTCAGCACCCCAGGATGTCTGATTTTTATTACTTGCTTATACTTTTTTACCTTTTGCCTGAACCAAGGCTGTTTTTTTTTTTTTTTTGCCAAATTTAAATGAAATTTGCCCCTCATAGAATTTCCATTTGATACTGAATTCAGAAGCCATCTACACTTGGAAGCATGCATTTTAAATGCTACAGAATGTATCTATTTTTCAAAATGAATGTCTCATAGTATTCAAAGCCAGGTTTATAAAACAAATTGCAACACATTTCCTCAAGCAACCACTTAGAGATCATACGAAATGGACTCAATAATTATGTTTTACATTTTTTTAATGAGCAATGAGGAATGTGCCTGAATGGTCCAATTTATTGGAAATTTTTCCAGGAAAACTTCCTACCAGCTTTTCCCAGTAGAGAACACAGTCTTCTTCACCTCTATTTTTTTTTTCTTTAGCTCTTTCAGTTGGTAGAGGGTCCGAGGAGCACTGGCCCTAGTTATTTTTAGTTCCTCCTCAACATAACACCTGAAGAGGACATTCTATTTATGGGAACCGAGTTACATAGAAATATTTCCAAGCTCCTTAGCAGAGGTCAGCACCCACATTAACTGGGGCAAAAGGCAGATTCAAGCGCAGGCGCCCCTTTTCGATTCGCAGCTGGAACTGACACAGCTCCGTGCAGTCAGGCTGGTCCCCCTGGTCCCCCTTTATCTTGCCCATGGTATCCAAACAGCATGTCGGGACTCATCGCAGCTCCACATATGCACAGACACTTGTGGAGGAGCAGCTGTCCCCATGGGACCTGGGCTCGGGGGTTTGTGCTGGAATGTGCTGGCGTTTCTCAGACCCTGGATTCCCAGCTCTGCTCCTGTGGGGTCTTGCATCTCTGCACATAACTGCGTCTTCCTAGTATTTCACGGCGCTGCTGTGACGTTTTCCCAGCCTGGGTCCTAACTCCCTGCTACCAGCTAGGGGGATTAAGGCGTTCCTGCCCTGAGAGCAGACTGCACTCACCTTAATAGACCATTTGATCTCTGCGTTTTCTTCCTTTACAGGTAATTTTTAAAGTTATCCATTTTCCTCATGGTAAATCCATAGGATTAAAACTTTCAGAGTTGGGCTACTTCCACTGGAGAAAGTCTAGAACATCGGTTCCCAAGTGCTGGTACACATTCCCCCTGGGGTACGTGCTGGGTCGTTCAGGGGTACACGAAAATAATCAGTAATGGCAGAAAAACAAATAAAGTAAAAAAGGTAGTTATGGAACAATAAATGTTAAGTTTGAATCACCCTTAAAGAAGACACTTCAAAATGAGATCACATTAGGGAATGATTGGTGAGGGGTGGCTATGAACCCTTCCCACGCTCTTTTGCAAATCCTTAGGCACAGTTTTAGAACGGTCCATTTGCGTCTTTCTAGAACATCCCCAAATGTATAAATACATGCACAGACAGACTATTTGCTCAGTTTAATTATTGACCGAGTAAAAGTAAGTGCATTGTCCTTAATTGTGATTCTTTTCAAGTAGCTTTTTTATTTAATGTTTAAATTACTTGATCATCATTATCAATATTTAACTCTGATGAATACTGCAAAATTAAATCTGTGGATTGTACTTTTAGTGTAGTAATTTTTCTTTCCTAACTTACTATCACATTTCCACTACTTTACAGTAAAATAGGCACTGAACAAAAGTATCAGTATTTAAAAACAGCTGTTTTTAAAAACAAGGGTAACAATTTATAGAAATGGGTTTAAAAGGGGTACACAGTGGAAAAAGGTTGGGAACCACTGGCTAGAACTTCATCTTGGTGGAAAAGACTCTTTTGTGTGTTTTCATCCCATTTTCTTAACTGTGTGTTTAATTTCACGTAGACAAACCAAACTGGATGACCATGACACTCATATAACAATAAACTTGTGTGGAAATTGTTTTAATGAAAATAAAATGATGGATGCAACCTCCATAAGTTGTGAATGTAAATAATAAGACATTTGGAACAGACATTTTAATGGAAAAATATTTTAAATACTTCTTTATAATCGTGAATAAATTTAAAATAGTGTTACTTACATAAGAAATAGTCAACTCCTCAACTTTGAAAAATATGACTCTTATGTGATAGCTCTTCAGTTTAAGTTGAAATGTGGATTGGAAATAGAAGAATAAACAAAGAAAAAATTGAAAAAGAAGTGAGATTCAGTTTTAACAGAATTAGCTTAGAAACTACTGGTAATACAGATTCCTCATTGCTACCCTTGATAGGATTTCCAGACTTACTAAAAAGAAAAAAAAAAAGATGAACAAACAAAAAACCCACAGAAAACTGAGACGTCAGTTAAATTTTAATCTCGGATAAACAGTGAATAAATTTGTAGTGTAAATATGTTCCAAATACCTTTTGGGAATACCTTTTAAGTCCAGGGTCATACTATCTGAAATTCAAGTTTAACCAGGTGTCTTGTATGTGATCTATAATCCGTAATCATTAGAGGGTCCAATCAGTTGTGAGTGGATGGAGGCGCAAATGGCTATACTTTTCATACTGTGAGCTTGGCATGAAATTCTGATAAGTCAAGTTTGGAAAACACTGGGTTATCTCACACACATTCCACAGGTAAAATCGCACAGGTGCCACCTTGGGAGGCTGTCAGTAAATCTAAGGCCATCCGATTTTGCAACACAGCATTATGCATTTGTGCTGTTTCATCCAATAACAGGCTTAAGACCTGTTTAGTAGCATTCAGGGCTTGAGCTGTGTGCACTGCTAAAGCTTCTACTTGTAATTCTACATCTACGACAGCAGCTCCGGGCAGGGCCAGAGCAAAAGGGTAGAACCACCAGGCGGCTCTACGTTGGTGATGCCAGCGGTGAAACACAGCATCTTAATTAGTAGGCAGTTGAGGAAGGGTCACCAGTACTTGAACAGCAATGTAAGGGCGACCCCATGTGCATTGACCAGTCCAATTCGCAGGTAAATAAGGCCATCCATAGTGTCCACAAACCCAGAGGTATCCAGCTGGAAGGGTATCTGTGGGATGAATGCCAGCATATCAGGCTCCATTCCACCAAGTGCGAGGGGTCAGCACATGGGTGATGCTTTGACACAAGTGTGGGGGCACCCACCCAGCAATGCGGTTAGCAGCTGAGCGGTGTTGTTCTCTACATAACGGGACTTGTTCCTGTAGTTCCACATGTCCCCCCTCCAACCCCTCCCAATAGTCATTGCATAACCAAACAGGGGGGTTGGTTATTATGGTCCTTGGGGAGCAAACTGTCCACTGCCCAGCGCCATTGGTCCGAGTCAGCGGTGCTGCTCCATGTAGGGAGTTGTGTAGGGAAGCCGGGTGGATCCACCACGGAAGGCCCTCAGCTGCCCCCACCGCTATTTCCATGAAGATCCAGCAGTGGGGACACTGTGCACCTGAGCAAAGTATGTGCCCAGGACAGGACACTATTGCCTGCCGTTAGCCTGGGCGGTAGGACAGAGCCGATAGTGACACCATTAAAGGAAGATCTTTCCCCTCAGGTAAAATATAGGCAAGGTGTCCATCTTATGACAACAATGTGGCCGGTAAGGGCTTTGCCCCTGGCCTATGATGCCAGACTAGTTCCCCAAGAGTTTGGAGCCAAGGCGGCTATAATGGGGTGATGGAATATAAAGGAAGAGGCCAGAGGGCAAGGACAAATGCTCCTTTTAGTACAGGACCTCTGGCCTTCTCTGGTAGGGTCACTTGTATAGAGAGGGGCCAGCGCCCCAACCATGGTTTCAAGATCAATCCTTCCTTGAGTCCAGCACCCCAAGGATTCATTAGAGCCAGCCAAGATTCATGGGAGGCCTGGTGGTCCAAGGCCATGACCACAAGGCTTGTTTTCCTGGTGCCAACAAGTCAGGAGCAGGGAGGAGTAAAGACCTGATATGTGTTTTTGGCACCATGTGTGGGTCAGCAGGGTTAGGACATATTTTCAAAAAACAGGGTGACCTTGAACAACTTTGTCGAATAGGGACAAACCAGTACTTCTGGGTTGTTCATTCAGTAGCCTGACTGCCGGGGGCAGATTGGTTCTCCATCTGCGTAGACCGGGGCCCAGGACCTTTAATAAACCATTCTATCGTTCTATCATACCTGCAGCTCGGAGTTAGTAAGGTACATGCAGCTGCCAATCAACATCATTCTGATGAGCCCAAGCCTGTACTTTGTATCCAATAAAGTGAGTGCCCTGGTCACTGCTAATTACCACAGGAGTCCCATAGGCAGCGCTCAGCTGACCAAGCACAGCAAGGGTATGTACTTGGGTGGCCGCAGCCGTGGGCCAGGCAAATCCTAACCCAGTTCCTGTATCCACTGCTGTGAAGGCATATCGACAACCATGGTCTGTTGGCAAGGGCCCGATATAGTCCACCTGCCACTCCTGAAAGGGCTGCCCACCCCTCGGCACAACACCCAGTTCTTGCAGGGGGCGGTGCCGGTGCTGTTGTGCACAAGCTTGGCACTCTTGCACAGCCGGCTGACATTGTACCTCGGTCAGGGACATACCCCATCGACGAGCTACCTATCCCATGGTTCGGGCTGCAACATGTCCCAGCTTGCTATGGAGCCAGGGACCTAGTTCTCCCGGTGGGGCAGTAACTGGCTTGCCCTCACTTGAGCAAGAGCCTCAGTGGCATCATTTCCAGGTGCCTTTAAAGGATGATGTCCTGGAATATGGCAAATGGTGGCCCTCTCCTGGAGACCCCATTTATACAAGTCCTGCCAAAGAGCCTTCCCCAGCACAGGACAGCACCCTATCCAAACCCATTGTCATCCACTGACACCATTAAAAGGAATGGTAGGGTTTGGGCTCGAGCCACTGCCTGCTTGGTGGCTCGAAATGACTGCTCTATCTCTGGGGTCCAATCCCAGGTAGCCCCGTGCCATATCAGGCAATGCAAGGGGCGAGTTAAAGTGGCTAAATGAGGAATAAACACCCTCCAATAGCCCAACAAACCCAAATAGGCCTGCAATTGCATCACTGTTGTCGGCCGGGGATGTGCCTGTATCTTATCTATGACTGCCTCCGGCATGACCTTAGTCCTACCCGACCAGACGACTCCCAAGAATCTGACAGACAACCCAGGCCCTTGGACCTTGTCTCCACTGACGGCCCACCCCTAGTTTTTCAGGGCTTCTCGTAGACTGGTGGCCGCAGTCTCGAGCTCTGCAAGAGAATCAGAGGTTAGCATTATGTCACCAATGTAATGGAATGCACCCCTGCTGGCTTCCGCCAGGGGGCCAAGTCCTGAGCCACCAGTCCGTGGCACAGGGTGGGACTGTGCAGATATCCCTGGGGAAGCACCAGGAAAGTCCATTGTCGTCCTTCCCACGTGAAGGCGAACTGCTCTTGGCTCTCCGGCGCTATATCTGTGGAGAACAAGGCATTTGACAAATCCACAACATAGTGACACTGTCCCAGTTCATGTGTGACTTTGCCCATAAGATCCATAACATTGGGCACAGCTGCATACAACAGGGGCGTCACTTGGTTCAGCTCACGATAGTCCACAGTCATTCGCCAGGAGCCGTCAGGCCTTCTCACGGGCCACACGGGGGAACTGTAAGGGCTGTGCGTTGGGCGGATCATCTGGGCTTCTTCAAGCTTGGGAATGGTACGACCCATCTCTTCGTGCCCTCCTGGGAGCCGATTTTGCTTTGTGTGCCCGACATGGGGAGCCTGGGGCAATACCAAGGGGGCCTGATGGGGATGCCCCCGAACAATAGTCTTCACCACTCATGTACACAGGTGAAATTCTCCCATTGTCGTCGAGATCACCAGTCCTTGCAGCACATCCACCCCTAGAATATATTCTGTGACAGGGGAGACATAGACTTCATAGTCTTGTGGGGGCAATCGCCCTATGTTCAGGGTCACAACTGCTTGTTTGACCCGTATCATCCAGCCTCCATGTCCCTCCATGGTGGCCGTAGGACCGCTAAAGAGATCCAGGTTTCCATACAGCAACGTGCTATCGGCTCCAGTGTCCACAAGGGCTAGTACCCGCTGCACATTATGGGGGGACCAGTAAATAGCAAGTTCAACATGTGGCCTCCTGTCCCCCGGGCCCCCCCTCAGCCGGGTGCCTTGGCCAGACCCCTAGTCTGGGTAAAAATCAGTCAGTCTCAGCTCCTGAATTGGGGGTGTAACAGCCGGCAGGGGAGTAACCTGCTGCTCAGGTTCCAGCTGCTTCCACAGAGCCGGCAGCACCCCTGTAGGCTGATGCTATTTTCTCTGTGGCTGCTCCCGCAGCTAATAGACCAAACCACATCTGCTTCCGGCTCACTCTCACTGCAGGCTGAACGCCACCCTTTTGAGCCCCTTTTCTCTTCGGGCGTCCTTTGGGTGGGGGCCCCTTGGGGCCCTGTAGCGACCTCACCTGGCCGCCTTTTTCCTTTTGCTTCACTCCCACATCCCCCAATCGAGCTAGGGTGGCTGTTACTTCATGCACCTGCCGACCTACATAGGGGGCCAGAAGAGCTTCCGTAGTCCCGAAAGTTCCTGGGGGTCCTGAGGCTAGGATGAGGTCCTTCATCCTAGTGGTGAAAACCTCCTCATCAGGGCTATTGTAATGTACCTGAAACACCATCTGTCGCATGCCCATCTCCCGTAGGATTTGCACCAGGTCCGAGTACGTGGACCAGTTGCTCACAGTCTCAGGCAAGTCACCAGCGTCTGCCCAGACCGTTCAGGCCGCTGCCATTAGCCATTGATCAGGGAATGATTCCCTGCATCGTGGTTGGTGTGGGCTATGTTTTGTAGCCTTTGCCTCAAGGGGGGGAGTACCATCATGGAGGCCAGTTGGGACATTTCATCAGGGGACAACTCTGTTCCTTCTGCCCCCTTGTCCCATAATCTCAGTAGCCAGCCCGGTACCATATCCCCAGCCCTTTGCCGTACCTGCTCCGTCAGTTCCCATAATTCAGCGGGCACTGTACGCAGTCATCGTCGTATGCTGCCTGGCCTGGGGGACCCCTGCGGCTGAACCCCTGGCCCCATTTGCTGCTCCAGTTGGACCTTCTGTTGCACTAAGGGACGAGCCTGCAGTATAGGTATCAGGTTACCTGCCCTGGAGGACTGTACAGACCCCTCC
Source organism: Lyroderma lyra (assembly GCA_004026885.1). Classification (NCBI taxonomy): domain Eukaryota; kingdom Metazoa; phylum Chordata; class Mammalia; order Chiroptera; family Megadermatidae; genus Lyroderma; species Lyroderma lyra. The sequence goes on along the minus strand of PVJL010000377.1, from coordinate 38,971 downwards.
GAGCCCTGCAGCATGTGTTCTGCAGTCACAGGTGCTCTTCCAGCGTTTCCTCCCGGCGCTGCAGCTGGCGGACCTGCTGAGCTTGCTCCTGCATCTCCCAGCTGGTGTGGCGCAGCACCACCAGAAACATCCAGGCTACCCGGCCGGCCACTTCCCCATGTGCTGGCAGAACATTCGGCTCCATAGATTCCAGGGCCTTCTTGATATCCTCAGGTGCTGGCCTAATCTCATCCCAGTCTTCCAGAGCTGTCCATGTGGCCAGATATGTACCATAGGGAGGTGGGAGGCCACGTTTCTTCCACCCGGGGACCCTCAGAGGTGCTGGGGTAGTACTTACCTCATCCTGCTGACTACGCCAAATGTCATTGCCAAGGTTGCCAGGCAGGGCAGGTTTCGGTGGTGGTGCACCCAGTTGAAGAAACATACACGGAACCAACATAGGGGAACCATATACACCAGCAAGCAAGCAAGTTACTTTACTGCACACCTGGGACCATATATACGTATTCAAACAAAAGTAGCATCTTGCCGCATCTGCCCAGTAGTGGTTGTTTGGGTTTTCATGGTTACATAAGGTGGTACATGCGCAGTAACTGTCAGCCCCAGGAATTCCTCAACCCCAGACATGGACTGATTATGGCAAGGTCAAGCCTGGGTGGTGGGCCTGGCTGTAACCCTTTAGAGTGGGCCTGGCTGTAATTCTTTAAAGCGGGCTTGACTTTAACCCTCTGGGGACTGACACAGACTCAGAATTTCCCACAAGGCTTCCGGAAGTAGCCCCGAAGTATTTTATCACCTGGTCGTTTGACCTGGAAGTCACGTTGAAGATCATCACACTGAAGCAAGCAGTGTAGACTGCAAACACCACTAGCAGCACCAAGGGTATGTCCTTGAAACAGCTGAATCAAAAGTAAAGCCTCAGTACTTCAGGATGACTGAGGATTTAGGGGTAATTAGTCTTTCTGGTTGACTGGATAATATCTTTCTGAAAATTAAATCTACAATATGAAAGCTGCTGTGCTTGGTATTCCACTTTGTATAAAGAGGACTGACATAGAACACCTGCTCTCAAAGATCAGCAAACCCAGGTGAGGTGAAGACAGCATGTAGGAAATTTTCATTAACAGGAGAGTTAATTAGGCAACGTGGGAAGGTTATTTCTTGCCTTCAAAGGGGAGCTGTGAAAGGTTAGCTCCTCATTCTCTAGACTAGCTTATTTTCCTACCCCAGTAGGTACAAGATGGTGGATGGAATTGCATCATTCTCTCGATAGTTTCTTGTAGTGTGTTACGTCATTAATAGTAATAATATGATAGCAGCCATTTATGGTGTGCTTCACGCTATCCAGATACTCCTGTAAGAGCTTTTTGTAATTTGACAATTTAATTCTCCCAACAGCCCTATGAGTAGGAGCTTTTACTTCCATCTTACGGAAAAAGAGAGGTTAAGTAACTTGCCCAAATTTACACAGCTGTTAGGTAACTGGGTCAGGCTGGCTCCAGGGCCCATGCTGAACGATGATATAATGATTCTACTCTGCCTTCTCTGCTTCTGCACAGCCAACTCTTATTGTGCCTTTTAAAAATTATTTTCCAGAAAAGGTTTCCTCTTCATGTTATAGAATTGAAGGGAAAAACATCTGCTTAGTGGGTGGTTCTTATAAGAGACACGCTATTTCCAGATCATTGGTATTTTACATTGGTGAGGCAAAGAGAGTACCTAGTCAAGGTCAGTTTATAAGAGGTGGAAGTAGAAGTAAAACAAATGTTAATGTCCCCTGACAGTCCATGAGCAACAGAAGATGTTGTCTGGAACACCAGAAGAAACGATAGTTCCTTGGAGACATACACTGTCTGAATAGGTAGGAAACAGTCATTTCTCTGCGAGGAATTGGGGTGATTTCTGTGAAGGAACCATTCAATTGACAGCAAACGGGAAGCAGTGAGCTGTCTCTGGCTTTGTAACGTCTGTTGGAACTGCACCTGCCTCAAAGATTTCCTGGTTGCTATTCCCGAGAGAAAGTCAGTCAGCAGGAAATGAGGCAAGTGCGTAATGACTTTATGGGAAATGATAGCTTTTAACTTCTCCTTGGGCTTCATTCCTGACAGTATTACCTATTCCCTTTCTTGTTCATCATACTTGACGAGGCAGCAGTTTGTGAAACGGGAGATAGGGGAGAAGACAGGGACCTATGCTTGGAAATAGTTTTTATGGACCCCAGCAATGTCATAGGGCCACTGGTTAATTAGGTGACATCAGTGCATCTGCACAGTTCATCCTTGCTCTGACTCAATGGCTCACACCTGAACACACAGGATATTCCTACTCACTGGAACAATTCAAAGACTCACCACCTTGTGTCTCCTTTCTTTCTTGAATTCAGTGGTTCCTAAACTTGACATGAGTCAGGATCACCTGGAAGGCTTGTTACCTCACTGATTTCTGGGCCTAATGCCCAGAGTTTCTAATTCAGCGGGTCTGGGGTGGTCCATGGGAACTTGCATTCCTGCAAGCTACCAAGTGATGCTGCTGCTGCTGTTCTGAGACTGTGTTGGAGAACCACTGCTCTAATTTATTTAAACAGAAGCTCACCATGCTTATTATTGTAGTCGAAGGCCTCTCACCCATCGGGATCCTCAGTGCCCAGAGTTTCCATCTCTTCTTCCTGTCAGGAGCGATGATCAGAACCCGCCTCTGGTTGCTTCTCCATCCTAGCCTCGCCTTTAGTCCCAGCATGCCTCCCCAACTTGGAAGAAATTAAGTTACATTCCATAGGTCTCAAGAAGTGGAGTGAACGTAGGCTTCCCAAGCTCTTAGAATGGACTCACCACCCTGGAGACGGTACTCTAGATCAGTTTGCAAATAGCTTTGTCCATTATTATGAGACTTTGGACAAATACCTTACCTTTCTGTGATTCATGTGAAGAGTATAGAAGAGTACTGGCACATAGAAAGCCACTTCATAAATACAGTTATTGCAATAAAAAGTTGCCTGGGATAAAGTATATGCAGTATCATCTAAAGAAGTGAAAGAGTATAATCTCTGTATGTATAGTATTTATTGTATTACTATAGTATGATTACAGTGTCTACTATATTAACTGCATGTAGTGATATCTACATTATTTTTAAAAGTAAAAGAATAAAACATCTCTATGTAAGACACACATAATATTTTAATTATTTAAATATTTTAAAAGGAATATATAGATATATATATCATATAAATGATATGATATATCATATATATCATACTAATTTATATGTTTACATCTAATATTTCAAATAACCATCATGTTTATTATATAAGATGTAAAATATTAAAAGTGTGCAATATTATATAATTAAAGATATTAGAATAACATATTAATTGTATGCATACTGTTATATACAAAGTCATTTGAAAAGTAAGTATCAATATGCAAGGTGTACATAAAATATATTAAAATATTATTTACAATTATATTAATATCAATATAGGAAAATTGTTGAAAAGGTAAAATAATTATATGGAAGATAATTTATATATAATATGTAATGTGTATAATTAATATTGCTACTATAATATATTATTTACTAGTTCTAAACATTCACTTGGTTTATTATTCACATCTCAGTCTATTTGCCACATTAGTATTAATAAAGTCATCAAAAAAAATAAATAAAAATAAAGTCATCATCACCCATCTCATTAGAAAGACAACTCAAATTAACAAATGTCATTGGATAATGGAAAGTTTATTTCATTTCCTCAGTTAAAATGAAATGACAAAATGGAAACTATCGTCTAGTCTTAGAGGTCTTTGCTATGTGTTCAGTGCATGTTTTAAACAAGGAGTAATAATTAACACTGACTTTTACTTCTAAGGCAATATGTTAACCACAAAAACTTTAATAATTTGATAATACTTTCAAGGCTCTTATTGAAGAAAGAAGTGTCAGCCTCATAGAGGTAGGTCATTCACAGGCTTCTAGAATGTCTTGCTGTTCTGATTCCCTCTCCTCTCTTCCCATGGTGGTGCCTGGAATCCCACCATTCCAGCATTGCTGATTTAATGACTGTGATTATTCTCCCCTGTACGGAGTGGCCTTCAAAGTGCTTCCATTTCTCAGAGGCACACTTTCTTGTGAGTGCCATGCTTAGGGTTATCCTCTGATGGCCTGTGATGGCTTTGGGGTACTTAAACTTTACAGGCACCAAAAATATAAGAATAAAAATAAAGGGACAAGTTCTTTTTACTTCTAGATGGGTCCCACAGAAAGAAAATAAATCAACAGTGAGATTCTTATTAATTAAGTCTGTCGTAATCTTTATGATTTTGCCAAACTAAAGGCTGATATTATCATCAGTTATATGGCCCTAGAGAAACATGTGACTGACAGAACTTAACCTAATGGCATGTGCTAATGAATACTGAACCAAAGGTTAATGATCATGCCCCATGGAGAGAGCCGCATATACGGAGAGTTTAGTCTGTTATGAACGGTGATTGGTTTAAGGTTGGCTGCATTTAGATCTCCAAGCGTTTTCAGCGGGCAGCCACTTAAAATGAAATACACAGTAATGATTAGAATAATCCCTTGCATTTGTTCAAAGCCTGACAGTATACAAAGGCTTTTCAGGGCATTTTCAGATTTTATCAAAGATGTTGTCTCATTTAAGACTTAGCCTAGACCAACCCTTGTTTGTAGCAGGTAATGACTAGCCTTCTTTTACCCAGGGAGAAGCCAGGGCTCAGACTGAGAAATCAAACAACGTGAGGTCACACAGATAACAGGCTGTGGGTGGAAGACCAAAGGCCGCCTCTTCGCAGGCGGTGTGCTTGCTGCCTCACTGTGCTCCTTTTGGAGAGAGCTGGGGGCCTGAGATAAATCATACGTGCTGCTCAAGGTCTGAAGGGTCACGTTCCAAGTTCTAATGGGAGAAAAATTGGGACTGCACAAATGTAGCCTGATGTGCTTCTCTGTAGATGATTTTTGATGCCCCCCTCCCTCTTTAAATGGGCTAAATGGTTCACATCCCACCCCCAGTACCTTACAAGGTAACAGAACTTAGACATAAGGTCTTTAAAGAGGTGATTATGTTCTGAGGTCCATTAGGGCGGACCCTGATCTAGTATGACTGGTGTCTGTATGAGAAGATGGGGCACCGGGGGTGTGCATGTACAGAGGGACAACTGTGGGGCAGCAGCAGCAGTGGGGTGGCCATCTGCGAGCCAGAAGAGACGCCTGCAGCAGGTGCTTCCCTTGGGGGCCCCAGAGGCAGCCAGCTCTGCTGGCACCTGCCTCCAAAGCTGTGAGTAAACCAATTTCTGTTGTTTTAGTCACCTCGTCTGTGACGCAGCCCAGCAAACTCATACAACCCCCAACGTGATCTCTCTGAACCTCCCACCACCTGGAAGAAGGAATGAGAGGGTAGCTTTGGGAGACATCTAGGCGGTGAAGCCATTCACTCACATTGTAACTCCTGGAGAGGGGACTTGCTTGTCCCCATGAACGTCTTACTGCTTAAAGTGTGGACAGCTATTTAAAAAAAAAAAGTTGCAGGGATACAAAGCACAGCACAGGGAATACAGTCAATAATATTGTAATAACTATGGACTGTGACAGATGGATAATAGACTGGTTGGGGTTATCACTTTGGGAGATATATAGATATCTAATCACTCTGTTGCTTCGTACACCTGAATCTGATTAATCAATTAATTAATTTAAAAAACATGAATGGCTCTGGTAGCCTGTCATGCCCAAGTTAAAGCTTGTCTCTAACCATCTGCAAAGGTCACATACTAAGCATTTTTATTCTTTCTTGAGCTATTACATTTGCCTTCCTCTATGCCTTCATTATTCTTTCCCTTCTCCTCACTCCTCCCTGGCTTCTCTTCTCTCGGTTCTTTCCTTGCTCACCCCTCCCCATCTCTTCTCTTTCTCCTGTCCCCCTCCTCTCTGATTTCTCCTGTCCTCTTTCCCCTTGTCCTGCATTTTCTCTCCTCTCCCTCCCCTCACTCTTATATTTCTCTCCTCTTCAGTCTCTTCTCCTTATCTCACTATTCCTTTCAAAAACTTGTCTTTAAAAAGGACAGTTTTCAATCACTTTTAGCCCTACTACAGATATTGTTCAATATAAAATAGCCCCTGGGGGTATTCAGTAGGGGGTTAAATGAAATAAATGGCTTATCCAACCCCTACTGGAATATTTAGCTTCGGAGAATAGATGGGAAAGCATTTCTGGGTTGCCAAAAGGCTTTCCTGTCCCCAAAGTCATACATAGTACCAGACAGACACCAACTCTATTCAAAAATCGTCCTGCGGCCACTTTTGAGCTAAAACGTTCCTTGAGATTCCTGATCTGTTTCAGACATATTTAAAATAGTCTGAGTCCGTGGGTGTGGGAAGGAGGTGGCTGCAAGCATTGGCTGGAGGAAATGACTGAAATGAACAGCGATTCTTGAACTTTGTGGCATGAGCTGGAATTCGAAGGTTCAAGGACAGATGGTCAGGACATGTCATGTCGCAGGAACGTTATTTGTCTTCTCCAAAGCACTTCTTGCCATATTTCTGTAAGCATGACACATTGGAAAGCTCTCAGTACTGAATCTACACTGGGATCCCCCGTTCATTGGACCCCTTCTTTGCAGGAAACAAGTGTGTGAAGAATTTCTCAGCTCCTCCCAAAACATAGCATTCTCAACTCTGCACTCCAGCTTTTTGAATTTCATCTTATACATAGAATAACAGACTTATAATCCATAAAAAGAATGCTTAAATTGCAGGAGAAATATGGCTTAACACTTCTCCTCTAGCCCAAAGAAAATAATTGGTATCCCAATAAAGTCATTATTAAAAGTAATGGATGGGCAAAGCCTGGAAAAATCATTTTTGAAAATTTCCAAACAGGACGAAACAGGAAAAATGTCTGGGTTTCACCAGTGTTATTTAACAAACACACACTGTCTGCTCAGGGGACATGCATCTCCTCAGTCATGAATTAAACATCGTCTCCAGTGCCCCTTTGTGTAATCATGCTAAAATCTATGACTTTCAGGCGTGGTTTCAGGACAGAAAAAAAAAAAGGAAAACTTTCTACACTTGTAAATGCTACAAGTATTAAAATTACCCGGTTTATCTTGAGTGACAAGTCTACAAAGTCAAGGCTGAATGAGATTTTTAGAGCATTAGAAGGTACCATTGCTGAAGGCAAACGAGACCCCTGCTCTTTGATGGACATGGGCCCTCTGTTTTGTATAAACTGTAGGAATCAGCAGGGCATGCCCCAGGTTAGTCATAGAAGTCATAGAAATGGACCATCATTAATTCTCTAGCTGCTCCTTTTTTCATGGTGGCTGTATTTGCTTCCCCTTTAGATTGTCATAGTCCTTTCTTATTCTTTTTTACCCTACTCACCGTATGTGAATTTCTTCTCATAACTATTGGCATCTCCCATGTAAAAATGGAATTTCAAGTATCAGTCAGTCCCAGGGAAGGTACAATTTATATCTTTACTGTCTAGCAATTCTGAAGCTTCTGTTTGTCGACCATCCCCGAAAAGAGACCACATATAACTATGTAATCACAATGCTCACACCTCCCTTAGGTTGCCTGTATTCACAGCTATTGCACTACATATAAAGAAGTGAGCGCTTTTTCTAAAGGACCTTGCAGAAACCTCATTTTTTTATTCTAACTATAGCCAAAGTCTAATTGCTTATCCATTAAAAAAAGAGAGAGAGAAATAAATGAGGAAATGAACAAAACATAACTATGTCTTTCCAGAGTATGTGGCCTGAGCAATCTCTTAGAATAAATCAAACATTGAAATTTATATTAATATTGAGCCTTTTACCTAAATACCTGTGTTAATTATATAAAATATGAATTTAAGAAATAGGTGGTTTCAATATAATGAGTAAAGGAGATTTCAAAAGAGCTTTAAATACAGCAAAAATGTGCACTGGATTATTTTGAGATTACCTGATTCCCATATCTGTCCATTGTTTCTTTAAATACACTTGCTATTGTTCACTGTTTGTATTGCTTCAGTTCTAAATATTATAATGAAAAAGGATCATTGATCAATCTAGAGCAATGCAAAAAAATCATGTCTCACAACTCTTCAGCAGTATAAATGTTTCTTTACTTCATCACCACACCATTGAGCCTTTATTCTAGAAAATCTATAACACTAAGTCACATTTGGAGGGTTGAATGGAAAAGGTCTCTTTCAAAGACTTACTTTAAATCCTAACTTCTTTTATAGTATATAAACCAGCAGTGTCCAAACTTTTGGTTTCTCTGGACCACATTGGAAGAAGAATTGTCTTGGGGCCACACATAAAATACCCTAACGATAGCGGATGAACTAAAAAACAAACCAACAACAACAACAAAAAAAAAAAAAAAAAAAAAGAGGGAGCCACAAAAAAATTCTCATATTCTTTTAAGAATTTGTGTTGAGCCTCATTCAAAACCATCCTGGGCCGTAGGTTGGACATGCCTGATCTAAACCTTCTGTGCCTCAGTTTGCTTTTCTGTCAAATGGCCATATTGGGCTATGTGATATTTGGTTTCTTCATACTTATTTTGTGAAGCTGATCTTGGTCAAACTTACTCTACACCAACCCTAGCATAGAGAGAAAATCCACACAATATAGCAGAGAACAGGAGTCAATGAAATCCCTATCAAAATAGCAATGATATTCTTTTCAGGACCAGAACAAATAATTCTAAAATTTATATGGAATCACAAAAGGCCATAAATAGCCAAAGTAATCTTGAGAAAGAAGAACAAAGTTGAAGGTATCATGCTCCCTGATTTCAAACTATATTACAAAGTTTTAGTAATAAAAACAGTATGGTATTGGCATAAAAACAGACACATAAATCAATGGAACAGCATAAAGAGACCAGAAATAAACTTTCACTTAAACAGTCAAGTAATCTATAACAAAGGTGACAAGAACATAAAATAGAGAAACAGGTATCTTTAAGTGGTGTTGGTGTTGAAAAAAACTGAACATATACATGCAAAAAAAAAACCCCAAAACTGGCCCTCTCTCTAATACAATATAGAAAATAAACTCAAAATAGATTAATGACTTAAATATAAGGCCTGAAGCCATAAAACTCCTAGAAAAAACCATAGGTAGTAAATTATTTGACATCAGCCTGAGTAATACATTTTTGGATGTAACTCCTCAAGCAAGGGAAACAAAAGCATACATAGACAAATGAGACTTCACCAAACTAAAAAGCTTCTACAGAGTGAAAGAAACCCACAAAACAAAAAGCCATCCTACTGAATGGGAGAAGATATTTGCAAATTATATAAATAAGGGGTTGATATCCAAAATACATAGGAAATCATATAACTCAATAACACAAAATGAACAATCTGGTCAAAAAATGGGCAGAAAACATGAAAAGACATTTCTTCAAAGAAGACATACAGGTGGCCAACAATCACATGAAAAGATGGTAAACATCACTAATCATCAGGGAAATGCAAATCAAAGCCACAACAAGATACCACCTCACACCAGTCAGAATGGCTATTATCAAGAAGTCAGCAAATCACGTGTGTAGTGAGGATGTGAAGAACAGGGAACTTTGTGCACTGTTGATGGGACTGAGGTGTACTGTTTCTCACATGCAAATCAGGTCATTTTCATACTTTTCCGGGAATACCTCATAACTCCTCACACGGACACTCAAGGCCTTTCCTGCTCAGATTTATAGACTTGTTTGACCTCATATTCTGCTGCCCGCACCAAGGCTCTGTGTGTTTCCATGGTGCCATGTTATCTGTTGTTCCCTAAATCATCAGTGTGTTGTTATGTGCTCTAGGTGCCTAAGTCACACCATTCGATATGTGCGTGGCAAATGCCAACTTTTAAAGCCACTGATCTGTCCTCTGCAAGGCCACTTCTAACTTTGCCAGAAGACCCCAGGAAATGAGCCCCACAACTCCTTAGTTAGGACCTGGGACACCATCCATGGTTCTGGATGTGACAGAAAACAGACACATTTTATTTATTTGCAACAAGATTGATTTAATACAGCAATACTTCCTTTCCTTTCTCTCTTCCTTCTCCCTCCCTCCCTCCTTTCCTCCCTCCCTCCTTCCCTTCTTCCTTTCTTTCTTTTCTTCTTTTCTTTCATTTAGACAGTGTTTTATACTGTTTGGGCCAAAGTACCTCATATTTTCAAAGTGTGGGTTGAATAAAATAACATCCAAAGTTTCTTCTAGCAACAGAAATGATGGATTCTAAAGGTCATAAAATTGAGGCCTCATCTTTTATAGCACCTACCTTGTGATGCCTGGATTGAGTTTGTGAGACCATTTCCTACAGACCTTAGAATACTCTCCAGAAACCACTCTCTATGCACATCACATTTGCTGGACACAAACCATCTGATCAGTATTAGATTTCTGGGGGGTAAGGAATTTAGATGCTATTTAAACAGCAAGACCTTTTCAGGTAAAAAAAAAAATGTCTGTTTCTATCTCATTCCCCAATCCATCTGAAAAATATTTGGAAATTAAGCAGGTGGGTAACATGTGAGTTTTAAGATGGAATTTCCTACTCCTTTTGGTTCAGACTGCCAACAGTGTTTTTGCCATTAATTTAACATTAGATGGACATGAAGAAACATATTTTTCATCTCTGCAGGAGACCATACAAGATAATTGGGGACAGATTACTCCTTTATTCTAAATTGCTAAAATTTTTCACGTCTTGCATCAATATTTTTCTTATACCCAAAGAAGGGCAGAGTGTGCACCTGCACCTCTGTCGTCGAACCTTGATACTTCTCCAGGAGGGGTTCAAAGTATATTTATTGGTGTCTTGAACTTACTTATTCTTCATTGGAGTTACAGCTATTAAATTGTCTTTTAAAAATTATTATGTTTAAACTCTGTAAAAGAAAAATAACTTATATTAGAATGATTTTTGTGACAGCAGAGGACTCTAACTATGTCATAAACACAATGACTAGCACATATTTGTCACCCAAATCATATTTGTTGAGTTAACAGTATTCTTCCATTTTATTTTTCTATGTGGGGGTCAGACAAAATAAAGCCCATTGAAACAAAAAAAATACTAACAAAAAAGGTTAAACTAAAAATTCTAAAATTAGTAAAAGGGTTCATACATAAATTAACATTTTCTTTTAACTTAAAACAGAGATAGGTGCTTTCTTCTGTTGATCTTTTTATATAAGATCCAGGTCTTTCTTTAAGTATGTTGTTGAATGATTGGAGTTATTTTAGATCTTTCTTGCAATAGCAAAACCCATACTGCTTTGACTGATTACTAGTTTCATTGCTTAATTTAAGTCAAATAAGACACTGAAGACACATATGAAAGAATCAGACTATCAATTCCTTCTAGATTTTGTATGTTTTTAGTTGGTAGACATATCTACTGCACATAATTTGACAGAGGGCTTTTATTTTATTGATTTGTTTTTGATGGATATGTTCTTACTGAGTTTTTCTCAAAGATTTTACTCATTTTTTTTCTCAAAGTAGTCATACAAATACTCAGCCTCTTTCCATCCTGTTCTTTGTCCCCTCAAGTGATGTACTTGTATTGCCCAGACATGGAAATGGCGCATAGCACCTTTATTCACATTCTATCGGCTGGTGCTCAGTCACATGATCACAGTTAACTCCCCAAAAGGCAGGAAATGTAGTCTAATTGTGTGCTCAGGAAGAAGAGGAAATGGGTTTGGTTAACAGCTCCCAGTCTTGGCAAAACCCTCCTTTAAATCCACTTTAATATTGTGACACAATGTGGGCCCAATTTAATGTCATAAATTTGAAAAAGAAGATGATTAAGTTCTGTTATTATTTATTCTGGAATAGTCTATGTCACAGTCCATTCATTCTACTTATTCAAATCTCTTGGCAAGTATCGCCTGCAAAGATAGGTCAGTAGGAGATATTTTATCTTATTAATGGTATCCCCGATTAGCACTTAAGCAGACAGGATCACAAAGAACCCTCTTAAAAAATCATATACAGAGAATCATAATATAAGTTTGCATTGTAAGTAGAATAATGTTATAGATGTTGAAATATTAAAATAGTCTCTACTCTTTCCTGGCCTATCACTCAGTTCTCTGGTTCTCACTTACCTACTAGGGGTCAGCAAAACATTCATGGGAGTGAAGGCATCAATGACACTGGTGGCTGATTCAGGATTGTTTTGTTGGCTAGGAATAGCTTTCACACAGAGAGATTAAGCCTGTATAGAAGCACTTGGAGGTGTTGAAAATAGCTCCTCACCAAATATATCCCATCGTTCATCAATCAGCTGTGATTCCTATGATCCACTATTAAAGAGACTGCTAGATTTATCATTATCATCATGGGATTCCCAAAAAAATATTAATATTGTAACTAGACAGAGTAATAAATTAATACCAGATTACATTATTATTTTACCATCAATGGATGTGTTAAATGCCCTACCTCTGTTCAAATGGCTGAAGGTGTGCAGTGGAGGTCAGGTGAAATTGTAATGGCAAAGCTTCAAGAGAATACGAAAATGTGGATATAGATACGGAATTAAACACCTCTGGCAGGTAGGGTGCAGGCCTGAGGGCATTAGGGGAGTAGAAAGGTAGCACTAACTTAAATAAAAATATCTTTGCCTAATATGTTTTTCTTGCTCAGGATCTGCTTGCTGCAAGTGTTACTCTATTATTTCTGCTCTAAAGAACAGTAATAAAAGTCCCTAATGTTGTTCAATAGCCACTTCCATGCAATATAAAATGACTTGTATCTCTCCTGGTCTTACGGCAACATCAAACGTTAGACTGATCATATGTCAAGGAGAAATCAAGATAGATTTTTAAAAACAACTCGATAAAGGTGTTATTAACATATAAAATACACATATTTAATGTATACAATTTGATTAATTTGGGCATTTGTTTATACTCATGAAACCATCACCATATGAAGGTAATAGACATATCCACCACCTCCATTTTTTTTATTGACCCTCTGTTGATTATTTCCCTCAGTTTGGTTTTGTTCTAAGAACTATTCTTTTTTTTTTTTTAAAATTCATTTTTATTGTTAGACTTATTGGGGTGACATCTGTTAGCAAGGATTACATAGGTTTCAGGCATACAATTCTACAGTGCGTTGTCAACTTGATGTTCTAAGAACTATTCACATGAGATCTGTCCTCTTAACAAATTTTTTAAGCACACAATACAGTATTGTTGACTATTGGCACTATGCTGCACAACAGATCTCTAGACTTTATTCATCTTGTATGACTGAAGCTGTATAACAAGTAAACATTTGGTTCTCAGCCAGGGAGCTACCCACATACCAAAAAAGCAAAACAAAAACAAAAACAAAAACAAAACCAGTAAACAATAACCACCATTCTATTTCCTGCTTCTATGAGTTGGGTACCTCATATAAATGGAATCATAAAATATTTGCCCTTCTGTGATTGGCTCATTTCACCTAGCATAATTGCTGCACAGCAATAAAAGCAATGATTGATAGACACAAATATGTTTACACCTCAAAAAATTATACTATAGAGTAAAATAAGCCAGACACAAAGGAGTACACACTGTAATGATACCATTTATACAAAATTCAAGAAAAAGCAAAATTACCTGATGGTGATAAAAGTTAAGATAGTAGTTACTTTGGATTTGGGTGAATATTAAATAAAAAGGTACATGAGAATTTTCTGGAGTGAAAATAATATTCTCTATCTTTATCTGGGAGATGGTTACATGCTTGTGTGCATTTGTCAAAGATCATAGGTCAACTGTACATTTGATATGTGAACATTTTAATGTTCATAAATTATATTGAATACTGGTAATAAAAATTTGTATTACCTCTGCACAGAAAGTATTGCTGTGAAAATGCAAAAATAATAATCACTCAATAAGAAATAGTGAAAACCAAATTTAATCTGAATCATTCTCTATATGGCACCTATTTCTAATAGATTCCCAGAGCAGAGAGAATGAAAGCAGAAAATATAGAGTGAGAATATTTTCATTTTCTGTTAAGGGTATGAGTGCAACCAGAATCTAAATTGAGACACTGAAGACATGAAAAATGAAATTATAACAGTAGGGAATTCAGAAATACTGGTGAATTTGAAGCAGGTGTTCCCATAAATAGCCACCCAATGGTAAATGTGAATTTAGCACCTTGCATGTGGTCCTGGGAAACATGTACACATCTGGCTTCCTGCTTATTGGACATGAGTTGAAAAATTTTGGTCCAGATATATAAATCAATGCACTTAAACACCAAAGATTAATAGTAAGAGCTCAGAGCTCACATTGGCCCTTTGGCTCTCTCTTCCGATGAACTAAAGCGGAAGGTTTGACTTAGCTTTCAGAGAACTTTAAAAGTCTTAGGTGTAATAGACTTAAATAAGTCTCTTAGCATGTCAAGTACAGGAAAGTCAGCCAAGTTAAGGTCTGAGGTATGTCTGGGACTGATGTAGTTTTCCCTCAGATACTTACGGGGAGTTTGCACGTAAATTAATGATTTAATCCTGACATTACAACACAGACTTCTAATAGCTGTCCAGTTGCATAGTTACAAAACTATTCATTTAAAGTTTTCAGAAATAAAAATTATGGCAAAATACATTGTAAAGACTTAGTGAAATCTTATTGCATGGTCCTATTTAATAGTCCTGATTAAATAAAAACAAAATAAATACAAATATTCTACATTAATAGTTACAGAAAAATACATACTAAGTGTTAGACTACTTGATAGGTTAGAAAGAGATAGATGATCATATCCAAAAATTGCTGTTAATGAACAGATGTCAATGTGGAAGGGATTTTTCAAGAGGATCTACAAGGGTTAGACTTTGATCCTCTTCTGTTGAACTATTAACACAATTTGGGCCAACATTCAAGATATCAGTACCATCAAATGTGTGGCTCAGTGCTGGGATATAAACCACTTTCTGTCACAACATTGCTACATAACAAGTCTTCTCTTTATTAGATATTGATTATTACTGCATACTAAACTATTAACAATTTTGGTAGCTGAAAACCACAATAATTTTGTTTATGATACTGTTGATCAGCAATGTGAGCTGGGCTCAGCTGGGTGGTTTTCCTTCTGTCCCCTCCCAGGGCCACTCCCTTAGCTCCTGTCAGCTGGGAGTTTGGCAGGAGGGCTGGTTGGAATAAGAGGCCTCAGCTGGACAGCCGATCCTTGATCCCCATGGTCTCACTGTCCAGTCGGCCAGCCTGGGTTTCCTCGCATGGCAACAACTTGCTCAAAGAGGCTACAGAGGGTCAGCCTAGTCTCACGGGGCTAAATGCAGAGGGTAGGTAGGCTGACCATACGTGCCATTTGAAATGGGATGGTCTGCTCAGCCTACGTGAGGCTCGTAGTCAGAAGGCCGGCAATGTGCTTTTACCTTATTGTTCAGACAAGTCATTAGGCCAGTTCAGATTCAAAGGGTAAGGAAATTCTAAGAGATTCCACCTGTCAAAGGGAGGCACTACATAATTTGTGGCCATTTTAAATGTACCACAGCTCTCTCCTTGGGCACGATTATTTGGATTCCTCTTGTGAAAGATATACTTACTACCTCCTAAGATCAGCAAAAGTAGTGGTTGTAATGACAACTGACTCTCTACGGAACAAACAAACAAACAAACAAAACAAAGAACCCTAATTTGGAGCATTTGCTCATTTCTGTGGTTTAATGTAATACTACCAGCATGAATAATTTCAAGCCACCGAAGGCATCAGGAGTGTGAGCTGGGGGATGAAGCACACAGCTGGCTCTCGAAAGCTGGTGAAAGCCGGCTCCATCCAGCACCCCAGTGTCCGAAGTCTCGTTGAATTATGGCATCAGATCCTAGAGCATCATAGCAGAGTCTGCATCTAGTACGGACGTAGATGGGGCTTCTTGGGTGTGGCTTCTCTTGACCTCCAGGCCTGTAAAAAGATACATAATCTGCTCCCCGTGTTCCCAATGCACAGCTTTGAAATACCGACATGATAACTAGAATAGTCAGTGTCATTAGAAAAGGAGAGGATCAGACATCACATAGCAACAGGCACCGGTGCCTGGCCATTTACAAATGGCACCAACGATCAGATTTTCCCATCCCAGGAGCTGGAATTAAGTAGCCCGTAATTAGGGCCCTGATCTGCTCCATGAGAGTGACTCTAGTTCATTGCTGTGCTTAGGTCTTGACATTACTCTTTGGGTATTTGGCTCTGTGCTCTAGGATTGTTGCTTTGCCTCTGAGATGTCTTTCCTTTTCCACAAGAAATGCCACGTATTTCCAGCTGAGTAGGTTCTCATCCTGTTTCTTAGTGTAAACTGGGGACTCGGAGGTGTGTTTTCATTTTGCACTGTTTGTGCTGCTTGTAGATCAAGGTGCCATAGCTCCCTACAAGTGATACTGGCTCTCCTATCTATGAGACTGCATATGGTCTACTCCGTTCAACAAGAAACACACCCACAGTTACTTACGTGACCTCTTTCTCAGACTTTTTCCAGGCCATTTTGGAATTAGGCTTCTTTGTGATCATGCTCTTCAATTTCTTAAAAGCCATTTTTTGTCTCGATGAGAAGGTTTACCAACTGAAATCTTTCAGAGATCCTGACAAAGGGTCCTACAGCTCCACTACTGGTTTGATATCTTCCTACAATACTTTCTTAATTTGAGAATTTTTTGTCTGCTGGAGAGACTAGAGGTGAGATCATTTGATTTTCTAATCTATCCAGTCCTGTATTGTCTCTCTTCTGCTGGCAAACGGAGTATCTCCTTTCTTTGTTCCTCGCTTTCTTCTCATGCATCATTCTACGTAGTTTTAGAAGAAGCCCACGTGTCCATCTTCTCAGCCACGTCCAAAGTTCATTAGTGCAGTGCAGTGAGGACCAGATAGGGATACGAGAATGGGAGGAAAATCAGCCATGGCAGCAGTCAGTCGGGGGAGAGACTTCTAACCTCATCCCCGAAGGATGAGTAGAAATGGGTCAAGATAAGCACAAGGGACGGATGTTAGCATCTGTACGTAGTTCAGATCTTTTTAGTATGGGTTACTAAAAGTTTAGTTGGGATTCCATCCTTTAGAATTTTCACTGCATCTTGAAAGCAGTGAGGACAGGTGAGGGGATTAGAAAGGTTTTAACAGGAAAAGACAGAATGAGACTTGCAATTAGAAAGGTCACTGTGGCATCAGTGTGGAGAATGAAAGCCTAGACTCAAGGGGAAGTCATCTCAGTCAGGAATCTGTCCCAGCCATTCAGGCATGAAGGGAGAGTGTGGTCTCCATGAGGGGTGATGGCACTGGCACCGCACCAGGACAGCAAGGCTCCACTTGAAAACTAGTTAGGGTGCACAAGTGCCAAGACTTAGTGTTGACACGGAGAGTTTGAGGATAGGAGTGTTCGAGAACGACTCTCAGATTCCTGGCTTGGGCACTGACAAGGACATGATGCATTTATCAAGAAGGGACAGCAGAGCACTTTCGATGTGGAATACAGAAAGTTTGGTTTGAGATAGGTTTCCTGAGAGGAGCTCGTAACACATCCAGGTGGAAATGTGGGTGTAGATGAAGTGTTCCTCTCAGCCCTTCCTAGCCCCCCGCATTGACCGCTTCCCGGAGGTGCTGCCCAAGAATGCTGAGACTGGGAGGGGGTTGAATCCAGCCATGTACCCTGGCGTGAGGCTGTACCTGCTGCAAGGCGTTGGTTTACGGTTTTAAAATTTGTACAAAGGGACCACAAAGGCGAACTGAAGCTCTGCCACTTCTTTCTCTCCCTCACTCCCTGCCCCAAGACAGCTCTATTTATATTTCTTTATTTTTACTTACTATGTATGTATCCATAATACGTATATTATTATATTATATCTTTTAACTTTTCCATGAATAATATTCTACTATGGGTGCCATTTTTCAAAATGCATTTTTTTATTCAAAATCATGATTTCAAGGTTTATTCAAATTGATCCATATAGATCAAATTCCATCATTTAACACTGGTATGATAATATAAAAATATGTACCATTTCTTCATCATTCCCCTACTGATAGTCATTTTGGTTGTTTGTCATTTTCAATGTTACTCTGAAACCAGGACAGGAATGTAAGAGTCATCCTTGTCTCCGTTCTCTCCATCCTTTACTCTTCTCTGCCCATTCCCATTCACGTCCACCCATCAGCAGATTCCTGGGACTCTGTCTTCAGAATATATCCATGCTTATCAAGCCATCATCCTGTCTCTCACCTGCATACCTGTCAGGGGCCCCTGGGTAACTCATCGCCCTGCTTCTTCTCGTGCCTTTATAAATCTAGTCTTCACATAGCAGCCTGGGTGACATCTAAGAAAAACCAGGCTACTTACTACTGAGTGCTTTCCTCAAATTTCCCATGTCACTGAGAATAAAATCCCAAGTCATTATCATGGTTTACGAGCCTTTTCATCAACTATCCTGATCTCTTATCACATCTGTCAACCATGCTGCCTCCTGTCTGTTTCTAGAATGGCGCCAGCCTTACAGCCTTTGTTTCCCCCACCCCACCCCAAATACCTGCTCTAGGTCTCCCACTCACTTTTTTTGAGGCATACACTCAAATGTCCCCATATCGGATGGGTCTTTTCTTGCCACCTGTCCTATAATATCACTTGCTCCACCTGTATTTTCTTGGTATATCTTCCCCTGAATACAATGTGTGTTTCCTAAGAGGAGATATTTTGCTTAACTGGTATTGATAAATCCCCAGGACCTAGAACAGTGTAACTTATAATAGGTGCTCGATCGATACTTATTAAATTAATTAATGGGTTAATATTATTACACACGCTTCCTTATACACATGTGCAAAGGTTATGTTTTCTAGCCATGATATCTACCTAAAATTGTTTTTTTTTTACATTGTGCAATATTGTTCTAAACTGGCCTCTAAAATGGCATCAATTTAAACTTCCATCCATATATCTTTATTGGACTTTTTAAGCTTGGCCAATTTTGTAGGTAGAAGTAGTATCTCACTGTTATGTTGTCATTTCTCTGATTAATTAATGAAGTTAAGCATCTATTCATACAGTTCCCTTGAATAAGAATTGCCTGTTCATAAGTTGCATCTGTTTTTTTTTTCCTTACTGGTTTTAAGTGCTGTTTTGTATTTTTAGTTATTAATTTTTGAATTAATTATTCACACACTCAGATCTTATCCCAATACATCACTTATGTTTTCACTATATACAGGGTGCCATTTGTTGTGCAATATTTCACATTTTCTTAAGGTTTTGACTTTGCAGGCAGCTTATCTGTGTTGTCTGGCTTAGGATATATCCTGACATCATAGACAAGCTGTTGGCCAGGACTGCAGTGCCTGAGCTCAGCTGGGGCTGGAGAGTGTGCTACTGCACTTATGCATGTGGCTACTGGAGGTTCTCAGTTCCTTCTTGGCTTTGGCTGAAGGTCTCAGTTCCTTGCCTCGTGGCTCTCTTCATTGGTTGTTATAGAGTCTAGTGACATCAGTTGGCGCCTCCCAGAGCAAGCCATCCAAGACAGACTGAGCGTTAGACTGAGCTGCTATCTTTTATAATCTAATTTTAGAAGTAGCATACCGTCACTTCTGCTATATTCTGTCGGTCACACAAATCAGCCCTAACTGAATATGGCATGAAACTACACAAATGTGTGAATGGATGCAAGAGTCACTGGGGGGCCATCTTGTAGGCTCTTACACAAATGACAAATGAATTAGTGCCAGAATTCAGTGCTTCGTTAACTTCGTTTTTAAAAAAGAGGTGAAACCAAGAAGCAGTTTCTTAAAAGGAGGATAAGGTGAAACAAAGAGATAGTTTATTAAAAGGAAAAGAACACACCTAAGAGGTAGGAGCGGGTTTGAGCAGGCAAATGGCTCAAGCGCCGATTATTATTATTATTTTTAATGAACACAAAATCAAATAGTGCTTCTCAACCAGTAGCGATTTTGGTCACCGGGGAAGATATGGCAACATCTGAAGACACTTTTGTTTGTCACACTGTGGGGATGGGGGGAACTACTGACATCTAGTGAACACAAGACAGATATGTCGCTAAATATACAGGACAGCCACTCACAATAAATAATTATTTAGCACAAGATACCAGTAGTGCTGATGTTGACAAGCCCTAAATTAGAGAAAATCTAAATAAACAGCAGATATTTTGGTTACAAAGTAGATTTTTCAGCTCATTCTTTTTGAAAAATGGCAAATAAGTAATTTCTAATCACACAGCAAACACACACACACACACACACACACACCCTGAAGTTCATGATAGCAAACAGAAGAGTCGGTACCCATAGAAGAGAGCATTTCAGGATTGTAGCTAGCAACTAGCTACTAATGTTAATTGGGAAGTGTGCTGCGGTCATAGAAGTCGTTGAAAAACATGAACTTGAGCTAAAAATGTCATGGTGTTCCTCTAATTCCTCCCACAGGTACGTTGTCCTGCTCCGTGGCGTGCGTGATGGGTCACCCCGCACCCCCAGACTCGGTTTCTATGTGAGGCACCGGCAGGGGGCTGGGGGGCTGGAGCACCCCGAGGCTGGGGTATTTCCTTCTCCGTTTGCTCCCTTTTCTGGCACCTGTGGTCCTGCCAGTGGTGCTTCCCCTCTAGGGGCAGCCCCGCTTCTCTAACCCCAGTTCTCCCCCGTCCTCAGGAATGCGATTTTCCACTTCCGCTGCTTTCAGACCTTGAGGTAATGATGGATTTCTACTGTTGTCGGTCACCGTGCACCTCACATCTTTTGCTGGATCTCTAAACCTTGCAGTCTCTCTGCACCTAGGCCCATCATTAATTTTCCTCCCCTGGGTCCCCAAATTCCACATGAGTGTGCATTTTGCTCCTTGCTGGACCTGACGTATGGCTGTCCAAGGTGGGATGGCCAGAAGACCCTGACACTGGGTCCCACATAGAGTTGGGACACGTTTTGGATGGAGAGCGTGGAATGGGCACAGCTGATAGCAGCTGTGTGTGCAGTAAAGTTGATTAGAAATGATGTCAGAGAGAACAAATCTTTACAATAAATTTCCTGGCCACATTCTTGTGTCCCTGCGGTACCGTGAAAAATTTATATTTGGTCTTTGTCCCAGGTTCCTCCTGCCACAGAGCTCCTAAAACTTCCCGGAATTTCCTGAGTGTTAGGAGTGTCTTTTGTTATTCAAATTGAGTGTTACTCGACCACATCTGAATTTGTGTTAATGAGGTAACTCAAAGCAGCCCCTTCAGCCAGCACTGCTTCAGGATGGGGGAGAGTCACCAGGAAAACCGGGTTTGGAAAGGTTGGAACTTTCAGACCTACCTTCAGATCCCTGAAGGGAAAGGGGTGACTGGGGTTGGCTTTTAAGCACCAATGGCCAATGATTTAATCAATGGTTCCCATGTAACAACATTTCAATAAAAATTTGAACAATGAGATTTGGGGAGATTTGGGGCTAGTGATCATGTCAATTTGCTGAGAGGGCGCTGTGCCCAGAAAGGCCATGGTAAGTATAGCACTTCTCTGAATTCTTTGGTGTTCTAGTGAACACCAAAGGGAAGAGTTCAAGAGAACCCCTCAATTTGTAGTCAGCCGGGCAAGAATGCAGGTAGCCTGGGGACCCCATTTGAGGCTGAGATAGGGGCAGTCTTGGGAACCCGACCCCTTAACTTGTGGGATCTGCATTAACTTCAGGTAGTGTCAGAATTGAATTGATTTGTTAGACACTCAGTTGGTGTTGGAGAATTGGTCGTTTGGAAAATCAAATAATCTCTCAGTAGAGTATAAATTTAATGAAGACAAGGACAATGTCTGATTCATTTACCATTGAAAACTCAGCACTAGATCATTATATATATATATATAAAATCTCAAACCATCAAACCATGGATGGTAGTCCCAGGACAATTAGAGAAATAGATGAGAGTAATTCAGAGTTTACTTAGGAAATATATAATCTAAAGGATTATTATAATACATTCATCCATGAAGACTACAACATCATTGGGAAGAAATCTTTTCTTAAATATTCTTTAATACTCTACTGATCTTGATAAATATATACACATTATTGGTTCTGTTTCTCTGGAGAACCCTGTATAATATACTCCCCTTCTAGAACACCCATTCCCGGAAGCATTCTCTTCATTATTTTCTTACCATGTTTGAAGTCTCAGTATGAGTGGAGTTCCATTCTCTAAATCAAATCAAGTGTCTGTCTCTTTTCATACCTATTTCAACTTCAGTCAACCAACATTTATTCATTCACTCAGCAAATATTTATTGAGTTCTTGCATCATGCATGCTTCCAAGCATAGAGAACACAGCAATGGCATGGCCTCATAATTGCATATTTATTAATGCAATTTCCTGATAAATATTTATCTGGCCCTTTAGATCATAAGTTTATGAAAGCAAGGACTTTGTTGTGCTTGGTTACCAATGTTATCACTGAATTGTTAATAAATGAATAAATTGTTAATAAATGAATAAGTGTTAATAAATGAATAAAGATTCTGGAAGGTAGGTATTTTGTGTCAACCTTCCTCATACTATCTTCCATAAAAAACTTTGTGCGTTCGCCCACTCAGATCTTCTATAATTAAGATCTTTGTATATTAAATTTTGTATACTTCAATGCACTTAACAGTTTTTATTCTACCTTCAGATAAAACAACCTTCCAACCATTGTGGGTACTAAATAGAGTACAAGTAAACAGCATTTAAAAATAAGTAGAAGAGTTAATTTGGGCATCAGAGTTTTTCCATTGGAAGAATCTAGGTAATATATATTCTAGAAGGTCAAATTTCTCTGTTCAGATAAGCACTTCTTCCTGAATCTTATACTAGTCTATAAGATGCTCTAAGTTTTATGTTCCATAGAAGGATAAGGAGAACTCCAACAGCTGTAAGTATCTGCTGTTATCTGGACACCTCAGTCATTAGTTCTCACAAAACCTCCGGGAGTTTGGTATTTATCATTAGTTCATTTGAAGAGGTAAGAAAACAGAGCCTTGGGGATGTTAAATAACCTGCCCTGCTCAGGTCCTTAGACCATCTAGTAGGGAAATTGGGAGTTAGAGACTGAAGCCAAGACCCATTCCAGTTAACAGAAAGGGAGGGATGACACATCATTACATCTTCATCTAAATAAGCCCTTTCTGGTCAGGATCATCTAGATCAGGGGTATTCAATCTTTTGGCTTCCCTGGGCCACATTGGAAGAAGAATTGCCTTGGGTCACACATAAAATACACTCACACTAACGATAACTGATAAGCAAAAAAGAAAAAAAAAAAGGTTGCCAAAAATGTCTCGTAATGTTGTAAGAAAGTTTACGAATTTGTGCTGGGCCATATTCAAACACGTCCTGGGCTGCATGTGGCCCACAGGCCGCCTGTTGACAAGCTTGGTCTAGATTCTCTTTAAAAAAGCGGTATAGGTGGCCTTCACCATATGGAGAGAGAATCAGAGCCATTAAAAAGAGAAAAAATGCATATCTAAACACACACACAGATATTTAGTATCATATATATTCAGTGTGTGTATATATACTCATATACTGCTTCAAAATACAACGCTGTCCAGAAAAAAATGCAGCTGTAGATGGCTCTATTTTTCATATTATGTGGCCGGATACTTTCCAAACAGCCCTGTACATAGTCATATCATAAACTAGGGAGTAACATTTGGGAGTGTGTAAAAATGGCTCTGCTCTCTTTGGTCTGTGTTTCTGGTTCACGAAGCCTGGGACAGTCTGCCTCTGAATTCGGATAACATGACACAAGCAATCCTGTCCCTTTCTCGTTAACCACCCCCCACCTCGAACTTTCCCATCAAGGCTCTCCTTCAGGACTCCTTGTGCTTCCCTCCCACCACAGTAGGTATTTGTTGAACTGTTGAACTGAATGTACAGGAAGCATTCATTAGAAACCATCACTGTGTAGGGAACAAAAAAAAAAAAAAAAAAAAAACTCGTGACAAAAGGAGAGCAAAAGAAATTTGTCTGGATTTTCAGACCCCACCTCTCAGAATGTTGACAGTGAACTAAAACTAAAAACACAACCATGGCAACACATTAGATGTTTGTTGAATCAAGCCAAGAGATAGCCACGTACCTATAATACATGTCAGAATATAAAGGTGACATAAGCGATCAAAAGAGAAGGAAAGTTAAGAGGTCAAGGGAGAAACTCTCAGCTTGTAGGTGCTGAAACATTTCCATGAGAGCGGCTACATTCCGAAGTGGCCGCAGGGCTGGATGGGGAGCTTGTAGAGGCACGTTGCACAGCCCAGGAGAGAATCTCTGAGGGCTTGTACTCACGCTTACTTTCTGGGGATTTGTGAGGCCATCTCAGACTCTGTCTGAAACGCGCTACACCAAAAAACATGTATCTTTATTTTTCTTAAAAGAAAGAACAGGATCCACAATAATAAGAGCCAGATATAGGCTATGCATATTTCACTCCTCTTCATGAAAAAATTCTGCTCTGGTAGTTATAACACAAGGGGGCAGAATTAATTTCTCATGATTGACAATTGAATTCTGGAGCCTGATGACCACGTCATATTTATTCCATGTGTTTTTCTCCTTCTTTTCCATCCTTTCTTCCCTCCCTCTTTCCTTTCTCACTCTTTCCCTTTCTTCCCTCCTTTATTCAACAAATGTTTACTAATGCTCATTCTGCCAGGCACTGCTTTAGGAACTTGGAGTGCATTCATCAACAAGACAGATACAGTGTCTGACATTCTAGAACTTAACGAGAACGAGAAGAAGAGTTGTGTGAAGGATTTCTTTAAAACTCCAAAATGCTTATTTGTGTAGGAATCATCCAGGGGGTTTATAGAGAAGAATGGAGTGAAGTTAAAATATTTCACAATTAAGAATGTGTCAAAATCAGGGCACTTTGATGCCAAACAGAGACTAGCTTATCTGTAGAAACTAAGAAGATAAGACAGAGTAAAACATATGATTGAAAGAAGTTTCAGCAGCAGGTAGGATAGGACAGTCCAGATGGCTGGGTCTGCCACTCCTGTGAGGTGCTGGAGAGGATGAGAAGGGAGGCTTGTGCCCAGAGGAGTCACAAGTGCCTGGGGAGTTGGCAGCTGCAGCTCCTCTGGAGGTGTGGCTTGTGGCAGAAGGGTCATGGAAAGTTCAAGAAACTAAAGAAAAGATTAGAGGGGCTAGAAAGCAGAGAGTAGGGGACATGTGTGAAATTAGGCTGCAAAAATAAGTGGTAACCAGAGCATACCCGGCAGGCCATCTGAAGAATTTTGATTTTTATTCCAGGTGAGATGAAAAACTAGGTATGTTTTAAACATGACTGTGAGTGTGAAAGAGAGAAAGAGGGACATTTTTGTACATTCCAGGGCTACTTTGATGACAGTGAGACTCCTGTTAGGTAGTTGTCCAGGCAAGAGCAACCAGTAGCTTAGGATAAGGTGCTGGCTCTGGATGGGGAGAAAATGGTCATCACTGACTGATGTTAAAAAGGTAAAGTCCACAGGCCTTGCAGCCCGCTGTGTTGGATAGAAGGTTGCAAAGAACCACTCTGAGATTTCTGGTTTACCTAACCACATAGATGTCACTCTCTGAGACAGTTAATACTGAACGCCGAGTCTGTCTGGGGAAAGGGGGAAATAATGAACTTGATTTTGAAACTGCCGACTTTGAGGAAGCTTCATGACATCCAAGTGGAGATACCATAAAGGCAGCTAGATAAATGGGTTTGGAGCTCGGAGGTGAAGTCTGTGACAATGACGCTAATTTGTGAGTCATCTGTAATGAAGTGATAATTGAAGCCACTGGCCCAGATGGGATCTCTTTGTTTTAATACAGAATATAAAAGGGCCTAATATAGAGCATAATAGGGCCCTGGATTTTGGGACCAGAGTGATATTGTTGTTATTGTTACTGGGGAAGTAGTATAATGGACTAGAAGCAGCAATTAGAAGCAAAGAAATCATTAAGTGTTTCTCCCAATCTTGAAATGTAATACAGGGCCTGTGGTAGAAACAATCAAGCAACCAACACCTTGCAGGTAAAACAAGATGGAGGGGCCTGCAGACTTACTTTGTAGGGGGTACTCACAGTTTTGGAAACAGGAATGGCGCCATAGTGGCTGCGTATGCCTGACAGACGTAGCCTAGATTAATTCTAGTCAAATGGGCCATGGGTGTTCTAGGCCAGAGAGCAATAAGGTTGGGAAAGGGGCTGAGTTAGGCAAACGAGATAGGAGAAAGCAACAGGGCAACATTCATTCTCCCTCCCTGTCATCTCAGTGGTCCACCGGCAAGAAGCCAGCGCCTCCTGAAAGTACCTCTTTTCTGCCCTGAGAAGGACAGAAATGATAGGGACAACTGATGACCTCAAAGCCCTGCGGGAAAACAATGGAACATTGTGGAGAGGACGGGAGGTGACACACGGGGATTAATCAGAGATAACATTATTATAATATTTTCTCCATGTAAGAGAACAAGAAGAGGAAAACTGTAAGAAAAACATATGTAAGTAAATATAGCACATATCTATTTTCTTTAAAGATAACGTGAGTGTCAGGGATTATAACTTGATACAGTAATGTGTCTAAGAAGGTCATGAAGTGAACTGACAGCTGTAAGAAGTAAATACCATATAATATTGCATGTAACTTGAATCCATATCCCAGCCATGTCTTCCCCAATCCTGCTCGCATTCTACTAGAAGCGTAGATTCTGGTATATAGGAAGTGTTCAGTTAACCTATTTGAAAAAAAATGAATAAAAGCTTTATCTCTTGGGAAAGTATAGCTAAGCCTTTCTGAACCTCAGTTTCCCTATTTCTATTGTCCTACTGAACAATTTCTAAGCTCTCAGCAGTACTAACAAGACAGGAGACGTGGACTTGGTGTACAGATATTAAACAAATGTTCACTGGAATCTAAATTTGCATATGTGAAGAGAATCTTTTCCTGTTTAGTCATTATTCAAAAGTCTCCCGGTATCATCCTCTCACACTTGGATTTTAATCCGAGCCTTGTATGTAAGCACCAAGAATTTTTCTTGTAGGGTTGACCTAGCATAGTTACACACACACACACGTACACTCTTTGAGGTCATCTTGAGCCAGGCCCTTGCTGATTCTATTTCACCTTTTCATGGTGTTGTCCCAGAAGACGTTGACGTCATCTAGAGCCATAGCAGCGCCGTCTGTCTTCAGAGGTTCAATTCATTCTGCCATCCGGAAATTCTGTCGACAAGGCGGCCAGTGTTAGAAATTAAGCCTGTGACATGCAGGACATGGCGGAGTGCAAACATTGGTCAGTGCTTCCTCTCGCAGCCACAGAGGAAAGCCACACTGATTGGTATTCAGGAAAGGGACCTCCTGTTTCGAAGGATTCCTTCATGCTGTTCAGCAATGCTGTTGAGGGTGGATTTTCCCATTTGAACTGCAAAGCTTAAACACAAATATTAACTACCTGAAGCTGCAAATAGCAGCATAGTACATTAAAAAAATAATGAATATTTTAACCAGCCTTTGCCCAACCAAGAAAAATATTATGCCGAAACGAGGCTGATTTTAGAAAAATGCCTAAGGAAACATTAAAAAAAAAAGTTGAGTTTCCTTTCAAAGTTTGTTTTTGCTAAACATTCATAGTTTTGCTTTTTCCAATCCAATTTTATTATAAGAAAGGTCTCCCACAAGTGTACCTGGCATTCCTTTCCAAATAATCAGTAATACACAAAACCTTTGGAAATGGTAGGTGAGTTTTTAAGGCGACAGGAAGAAAAGGAAAAACATGTTATAAAGAAGGGAAGGCACTTCTTTGCAGGCATGTGTTTGTAGCCTTTTTAGTTATAGGCAGATTTTTATACACCCATCATTCCAACTATTTATGTTTAATTTTGCTCATTGAGAAAATTCAAATTTAACTGATTCTTCACTTCAGAGTTTCCTCCCATGAAATCACTGAAGATGCCCCATCAGTTTGTAATCAGTAAAAGATTTTGATGTTTGGAGCTATAATTCTAGGTGAAGGCATTGGATAAATATTCTGCTACCTGTTGGAGGGCTTCCTTGGCGTTCATTCCTGTCCTTAGCAAAGATCAAAATTAAATGACCAAAAATACGCTCTTCAAGAATTCTCCTTCTCCATCAGTAGACATTTTCTACTGAACGTAGTGAATAACAAAATGCTCTTAAAGTCTTTCCATTTTAAAGCTCTTTTTCTCAACACTTAACTTACATTGTTTCATTAATTCCTATAATAACCCTAAGATGTTGGTATTAGTATTAACCCATTTTGCAGATGAGGAAACTGAGGCAGATAGAGAGTAGGAACTGCCTAGGTGGTTGAGGCAGGATTCAAATACTGGCTGTCCTAGTCTGGAGCCTAAATTTTTTACCTCCTTGATTTTTAGTTTAAAATTAACTTCAGTGGCTTCCCTTGGCCTCTGTTAATCCACTATCATTCAAGAATTTTTTACTGTTGTTGTTTTTGTTATGTTTTGTTTTGTTTTGCCTAATTTGTGGATTATGCATCTTATTTTATAATGATAATAAAATATGGGCCAGGGCACCTGGATTTTACTTGTAGCTTAGCTATTGTTTCTAAATAACTTTGGATATGGCATAAACTCCATTTTCCCCTGTAAAGCGGACACAATGATGGCGCCCCTATCTGCCTCAGGATTTTATCCTCCAAGACCACTGGGGTGATACACTTACCACGTTATTACTGAGGCTTCTCTGGTGAGCAAGAAAATGCCCCTAGTTAAAGTTCATGCCATTCAAGCGGAACATTTGAATATTAAACTTCTAAATTCTTTGGCATAGAGGATGCTAAACTGTTTGGGATTATTTTTGAATTTTTATTGAATTTATTGATGAATTGTTATCAAACCTTTTGCTCACATCAAGAATTACTGTCAAGAAAAAGCCATGATATATATTTAAAACAATAAAAAAACAACTGACCACCAAGGTTTCTGTAATACCAGAAAAGTGGGAACACCTATAGTGATAATCCAATGGTGACATTAATTTTGACTGCCAACAGATCCTTCATGACACTCTTTAGGGACTGCTGAATCTATTTATAGAGGACAATACCTGAACAAATGTCATAGTTGGAAAGCTCATCACAATACTTGGCATAAATCTATTTGGTAGACTATTTTAATTTCTTATTGTTATCCACAAACATTTATTTAAAAATCTATTTCTTCTCATCCACATAGTAATGTTTATCTGTATCTCTTAAATTCCTTTTTTTTTTTTTTTTTTGCATGTGGATAGCTCCCTGGCTTGAAATCGAACTCAGGCCGCACCATTGACAGCTCCAGCGCCGAAGCCTTAAGCCACTACACCACCAGGGAACTCCCTTAAGTCCTTATTTTAGTTACTTGTGTAGTTTTCTTCCCACCCAAACCTTGAAATCAAATTCATCAATTTTCACATTGTTTAAAATAAGGCTTCCTCCCATCATCCTATCCCTAGGCTAATGTTTTCTCATAACAAATGAAAATGTCCAGTAAATGAAGCAAAAACCTGGATTTAAATATCCTACTCTATTCTTTGAAAGGAATCATTTCTTCCTTTCTCCCTTTAGCACAAGCATCTGAAAGGATGTGATCTTCATGTCTAGAAAGCCAGAATGATATTATTTGAGAAACTGGGGCCCTATCAGTTTGTGTCACAGGACACTGCTTGTGCTTTTTCCCTTGGGGATGTCTGTCCCATCCCGTACTTGAGAATTTCGTTCTGCTGTTCCCTTCTTTGGTGCCCGATGATGACAGTAGAGAAGCAGAAACCACCATAGTATAGTCAATGTTTTAATTAATCAATCATTCTATAAATATTTGGTGAGCAATGTTAATGTCAGGAATTGTTTTATATACTAGGGATATTATAGTCAAAAGTCAAATACTACTCCTGCCCACACAGCATTTACATTTTAGAGATATTGAACAGAGAAACAGAGAAACAAATATCTAGCTTGATATTTGTCTAAATGAATACGTAAATCAGTGAGTATATAAGTTAACTTTAGATTATGACACAAAAATAAAGGAAATAAGATATGATCAAGGTGTTTGGGTTGAGGGGGAATACTTCATTGTGGTCAGGCTTCTGAGAGGTGATTTTCGAAGGGTTACTATAATTATGAGAACAACTAGCCATGTGAGAAACATTATAGGCAGAGGAGATGGTGAATATAAATGCTCTGCGATGATAATTACTTGGAATGTTGAGAAATAGAAAGAAGATGAAATAAGCAAGGTGGAGATGACACAGATGAAGTCTACGAGATATAAGAGGACCGTGTAGTATATGCCTTTGTAGATTGTGGGAAAAGAGATGGAGGTTTTGTTCTGAGTACCATGCTGTACAGCAGTGATTCTTAAACATTCATGTCCATCAGAATCACTTGAATGACTTGCTAAAGCATGTATTACTGGATGCAGAGTTTCTGATTCAGTACCTACCTCCAGGGGAGAGCCTAAGAATGTGCATTTCTAACAGGCGGTGCTGACGCTGCTGGTGTGGAGACAACACTTTGAGAGCTATGGCTGTAGTGACATCCATTATTTGTGCCTGCCTAGAATAGATTTCACCACACTTTTGTAATTTAATTTAATTTTCTTGTGGGAAAATTTTCTTCTGTTCTATTAGTCCCACCAACATATTATCTTACCTAGGTCACAGTATGCCATTCAATGATGGACAAATGATTCAGCAGTCAATTGAAACCCAATCCAGAAACCATTGGGAAGTGAAAGTTCTTAAACCACTGGTTGACAAACTAGGAGGTAACATGTAAGGAAAATTCCCCTAAGACTTGAGCTAATGCGGAGGAGCACTGAGCTGAAAGATGACAGGACTCTGAGCTCTGATACATGAGCTCCTGCATCCAGCCAGGTCTAATTTAACTCTACTTCTGCGCTTTTCAGTTGCTCGCTTCATTTTCCCATTTTCTGCTATAAGAAATGTACCTTTGGTTTCTGCAACTTACAAACCAAAAATTAATTATAAATTAAAGGCTATTGTAGATACAGTACTTTTTTCTTTTCTTTATTATTATTTTTTTTAATTAGGATGTACCCTCATTCATCACAGAGAACCAGACAAGCCAGATAAGGAAGTTTGGATGGCTCAGTATGTCTCTGAACATTTACAAAATAAATAACTTTTATATAAGCCAAACTTGATATATGCTAAAATAGAAAATTCCAAGCAAATAGGACAGAGTGGGCTGGTTAGATGTACAGAAATGATATAAAATTGTGCTAAATAGAACTTGGTGGCACCACAATTCTGCCTGAGCAGTACTGTTACCCCCCATATTATCCACCATCTTATTCTATATAATTCATGATTATATCCCCATTTCCTTCTACATGGAAACACCATGCTCTTCAAAAACTGATACATTGGTTTAAATTATATTTTCTTTTTTTAATCTTTTTATCCCCTTCACCATGTTTTCATTACAGTTATATATGGCAGCTTCTCATCATTCAGTTTTGACCTAAATGTGATCTCTTCAATAGCCTTCCTTGACCGTCCTATTTCAAATAGCATCTCCCTCCCCTACTCAAGTCCAACCTGTTGAATCATTCTATTTCATTACTTTCTGAAAATTTATCCTTTTCTCAGATATTTTGTTTATATGCTCATGATCTATCCCTTATAATAAAATATAAACTACAGAAAAGCAATGGTGTCTCCTCTTATTTATTAGTAAGTCCCTGTCACCCAATTGATGAATAAATTAGTTACACATTTTTTAGAATGGAATAAAATTAATGAGTTAGTTGTACATTGTGCCTTTCCTAAAATAGCCTTAAAAAATAGACTATATTTTTTAGAGAAGTTTTAGGTTCACAGAAAATTGAGTGGATGGTGTAGACTTTTTATATGCTCCTTGCCCCCCTACACTGATAGCCTCCCCTACTATCAAAGTCCTGCACTCGGGTGGTACATTAGTTACAATCGATGAACCTACATTGGCACATCACTGTCACCCAAAGTCCAAAGTTGACATTGGGGTTTATTCTTGGAGCTTACTGTACATTCTATGGGTTTGGACACATTTATAATGACATGTATCTATCATGATAATATATACAATATTTTTACTGCCCTAAAAATCTTTTGTGCTCCTTCTGTTTACCCTCTTCCTACCCATCCCTGGCAACCATTGATCTTTTTAATGTCTGCGTATATTCAGTGTTATATGATTGGAACCATACAGTATGTAGCCTTTTCAGATTGGTTTCTTTCATTTAATGATGTGCATTTAAGTTTCTCCATGTCTTCTTGTGTTTTGATAGCTCGTTTATTTTTAATGCTGAATAATATTGCATTGTCTGCATGGACCACAGTTTATTTATTCATTCGTCTACCAAAGGACATCTTGGCTGCTTCCAAGTCTTTATTCAGTCAGGTGAGTGGGAAAATAGAGGGACTGTCTGTAATTTTGTAATTACACGTACACTTTATGATTCCAAGATGTTGCTAGTGACCCATTGGCCATATGTGGATCAAAGTGTTTTTCTGCAGTGGTGAAAAATATGTGCCAACCTGTCTAGGCCTCTTCTCTTGCACAACCTCATGACTGCTTAGGCATAGGTTTGTGGGACAGGGTGTGGTCATTGGCCAACCTCAAACATTTTGGAAAGGAAGCTGGTTCTGGGGGGCAGTGGTGACTCTGTTTTTAGACATGTTATTTGTAAGATGATGGCAGGCTACTGAGCCTGATGTTTACATGTATGGAATTGTGTAGTTAGAAATACAGCATTGCAGACAAGAGAGAGATAGTAGTTGGTACTAAATATTTGAAAGTCATAACCTAAACATCTTAAAGAAAATGGGTGCATGAACACAAAATGGGGTTATAGATGGGCAGGATCATTGAAGGGTGATCTTAAAATTTATTGGTAATCCTTTCCATAATCTGGGTGGTAGGTGTGTTTTCTATTATTTTCAAAAATCATATACTATATATATCATATATAAGGGCTGTCTAGCAAATATCCAGTCATGTAATATGAAAAACAGAGGCCGTCATATAACACATGTATAGCTATATATAACACATAGTACATTGATATATATCATATATGATATATATTTTATAATAAAAGGTAAAAAATGAATAAGTGAGTTGCCTTTCTAAACAAAAATATGCAGTACCAAACAGTAATTTTTTAATACTTCAATTTTTTTTTCAATTTCATAAAATGTGATAACTTAAGGCACTTTACTGGGAGAATTCAAGTGAGTACAATTTTTTCCATAGTTTCTATTTTAGGAACACTATTTTAGTTGTGAATAAGCTGATGATGATATTTTTCTTAATTCTTTTTACTCTTGTGTAAACAAACATGACTCTTTGAGCTTCCTACCTCTTCACTCTAATTAGACAACACTAAGGCCTATTCCTCTACAAAAGATGAGATCCAAACACCTACTGCACACAGAATGGAAGAATCTATCCCCAGATCACAGCCCTTATTCACAATTTGAAGCATGAACTAGGTGTCAGTTACTTATTGCCATAATAATGCTCCATACAAACCACTTCAAAACTTACCGGCTTAAACTATAAGCATATTTACGAGTATATCATGAGTTTGTTAGGTTGGCTGGAGGAGATGTAATCTTGAATGGGTCTATCCCTGTGCTGGTGGTGAGTTAGGGGGCTCTGCCCATCTTAGCTAGGCTCTTTCCCATGTCTGGGACACAATCACAATCAGCTTGTCTGGGAGGAACTCCACTGGGAAAACGAACAAGTCTGCTCTGCCTTAACTTGTCTTTTCCTCTAGCAAGCTAATATGAGCATTTACGCATGGCAACGGTAGAAGAAGACAGAAATAAGACACATTTAAGGGCTTTTCTGGAGTTCTAGTATATTTTTACAACCTCTGTTGAAATGATGTTTGCTAACAATTGGCCAAAACAAAAATTAGGATCGAGCAGAACCCTCTGCCCAGAGTGGGAGGACACTGCACATTACAGGGCAAAGGGCATGGGTGCAGGCAAGGGTGAAGAATGGGGCTGTAGATGCAATTTA
This sequence comes from Lyroderma lyra, assembly GCA_004026885.1. Classification (NCBI taxonomy): domain Eukaryota; kingdom Metazoa; phylum Chordata; class Mammalia; order Chiroptera; family Megadermatidae; genus Lyroderma; species Lyroderma lyra. The sequence continues at coordinate 4,883 of PVJL010000377.1, read as the reverse complement.
GCTGCCACCACATGGTCTTGCTCCCCTCTCCAGGCCCTTCCCTATCCTCTCTGTGATCTCCTGCCTATGATCCTATACCTTAGCCTTCCTCCGAGGCTCAGTTAGGTGACCTTGACTCTATAGGTGATCATTCCAGCCTCCTGAGACCTTCAGTCACTCATTGTTAGCTTCTATCATTTCTCCTTTCGTATCTCCATCCTTGGATGTTATCTCATAACTGTCTAGTCAGACAAAGAGGTATTCAAGAAGGGTATATGTTTCATAACCTTACAGAGTCTGATAGTAGCTAGTCAGAAATTAGACCCTCATCAATAATTTTGATTTCTTTATTAATTTTTAAAAAATCTATTCATTCATAAATCATTTCTGCCTCTTCCTGCAGTTCTTGTATATCAGCATTAATTCTTATCGGTAATTGGTTATAAGCCCCCAGTTCTTTCCCTCCTTAGTTTTCCTCTTTCCTTCTTCCCTCCCTCACTCCCTCCTTTCATTCCTTTGTTTCTTCTTTCTTCTTTATTTAGTTTTTTCCTTTTCCTTTCTTTCTTTAACTTTAAAGAAGTTTTTCTCTTTAAAGAAGTAGACTCTCAGTTAACTGGAATTCAAGCAATCGGCACTCTCAAGCAACCAGAAAAAAAACCGAAGAAATGATATCACACTTATCTGGCATGACCTCTGGTTAACTGAGAGTTTACTTCCATTTATCTGGCATCTACCAGTCCCCATGGGTGTGGCTTAAATGAAAGTTTGCTGAATAAGGATTTTGACTTACTGGGAATAAAGAGAGTCAAACACTTTTTATCACAGTTAATTAGATTTCTGACTTCCTCTCCTGAGCGAGTATTTCTTCAGGCATGTTACTTATATGTACCCCCCAAAACAGGTGTCAAAACACATTAAAGACACAACTTCCTGAAACATCAAAAAAGTCTGCATTTGTTTTGTTTTGTTTTAAGTACCAGTACAAAGCTACAAACCTGTCTAAAATAGTCATGTGAAACTATATTATTGTCAGGATATGGTTAATTTGGGCCTTCCCCTCAGTATTGATCTCATTATCTCATTTATACAAAGACGGTCTGGAAAGAATCCAGCCATAAAATGCCTCTATTTTTCACCTTACATGATTGAATACTTTCCGGACAGCCCTCATATATGTGTTAAATTTTGCTTTAATCCAAATCCCACCACCTGAAAATTTTATGCAGAGGCCAAAGACATGTCAGGCTAGCAAATAATTTCAGGATCTTTACAGTGATGCCAGGTAAAAGCACAGAGCTAGAAAGTAGAAAAAACAACAACCCAAGTCCTGTTAGAACTGTTCAAGAGTAAGGCACCCTAGGTATCAAACAGAACCCTTTAATTTCTCAGTGAAGGGTTTAATGAGAACTTTCAGGGTCCAGTTTTTTCACCATGGAGATGGCCCTCTCCTAAGCCACCAGCAACAAAGATTTGAAAAAGACTAAAAGCGAACCCACAGCAGATTTATCACAATTAAGCTGTGAGTTGGAATGAAAAGGGAAACTCTGAAACACACTATTGGAACCTGAGATCAATTGAGCAAGGAATATAATAAGACATTATTATCCTCACAGTAATTGAATATGACAACATAGCAGTTGAAGAAACGTAACTGTACAATAAACAAAGAAGCCGAATGCCTCGTCCAAGTTCACACAACCAGCAGGCGCAAGGGAATCTGGACTCTCCGTCTTCAGGACTACTTTCCTTTGTGTCCTCAACAGATGGCTGAGAGTACAACCTCGTCTTTTATGTAAAACGTGCTCAGATTCGCTGAAAAAGGGGCTGACGGTCAGGGAGTTGGCTGAAGAGTACGGTACAAAGAGCTCTCCCCGGTTTTTAAGGATTTGGTGATCCAGTTTAATTGGGGATCTCATTACAACCTGTGACTTGCAGTAAGAAAAACAATCAGGCTGATGAGCAAGGGGGAAAATTGGGGGTTCATTTTTAAGCAAACCCTCTTCCAAAAGAATCTCCATATTCTTCACTCTACATTCTGTCACTTCATACCTACTGTGACATTTAGCTTGGTGTCTTAGGACAGGGTATCATTTCTCTTTGGGGTTTTTTTTTGTTTTTTTTTTTTGGCTTTTTCCTTTATCTTAAATAACTGCTCCATGAGCTTTAATTTCCCTCTCCCTCTGCGTACCAACATACCCAGGACACTTGCTCACTTAAAACCAGCCAGGTCCCACTGTTCTCAGAAGAAAAGAAGGAAGGGGGTTCAGTGCCTGGAGTGTGTGAGAATGGGGTAAGGTGAGGGCAGAGTGCGGCAGGTATTGTCCCAAGGGCATGAATGGATAATCACTCCTGTCACGGCAAATAGAGTCTGTCACAAGGAATTCCGTGGTTTTCCACAGGAAATGAGCTTTCCCTGCGGGCTGCCAAGCCCAAATGAGCTCCTTCCAGCACCTGCAGATCTGAGCATCAAGCAATTATTCCACTATCTTGCCTAAAAACAAAGGCTGGGCTACCCTTTGACAACCTCTGACCTTTTCCAGCTAACATAAACTAATTATATTTGCAGCAGGAGGGGAGGAAGGCTTTCGGAGTCCTCCATGGGAGTTGTCCTTCATGCTTTGTGCCACGTTGTCAGTTCTGGCAGTCCAAAAAAAAAAAAAAAATGACCACCCTTCAATCAAGGGAGTTGCTGGACCAAGCACTTAAAGAGATACAGGGAGGCCCTTAGCACAAATAAAGCTCTCTGCCTGGGATTTAGCAATGCGCCTGAGTGGCCCACACTGTCCATTGAGCAGTGGTACAAGGGAGCCATTGTGAAGTGTCACTTAGCAAGTACGGCCTGGGCAAAACAGTTGTTTTATTTTGTTTTTGGACACCCTGTTAACGGGCCCACAATTAGGTGTAAGGGATAACCCAAAGCCACGGGCACTGAAACAAGGTTAGAGGTTAATTGAGACTTTCTATCTCAATAGCCTGAGATTTTGCAAACTTTTGCTGAGAGGACAGTCTTGAACAAAGAGGAGATAGCATGATACAATTGGTTGGAAAGCAGGAGGGTCAAAATTCCCAGATGAGAAAGGAAAACTGGCCAAGGAAATCAGGCCAGAGGGACCACCTGGGCCACTTCAGATGCCAAGAATATCTGTGGCCATTCATCTGGTGGATGAAGCAGAAAGTGGTATGCTGGCCATTCATCACATCCCTCCTCTACCAAAGAAAATACAAGGTCACTGCTATAAACAGTAGGCACCCCCGAGTAATTGCAATTCCAGAAAGTGCCTCATTAGAAGTGCGCACAGGCCATCAGGTTTTGCTTTTCCTACTGAAGGTGCATTCAAGCCTTGAAATTGTGTGGCTGGCCTTCGTGGTGGTGGCTGGGGTGACGGGGGTTTTCTGACAGTTTCTGGGGGATTGGGTCTAAATAAACAAGAGCCTTCACAGTTTAGAGGCAGTGGCCCATGAGGGCCTCTTGGGCTTGCCGGCTCTGTTGTGGCACTCACGATGTCCACACCTGCTCGTGCTCTTACCCCTCTCAGAAGGGCCCCTCTTTCTCCATTCCTTCTATTAATAGGTCGTAATCAACATATTGTAGCTTCACTTCAGCAGCAGCTGCTCTTCATCTAACAACTCAGGACCCTGAAACTATTACTGCAGGTTTCTGAGATTGAATAGTTCTTAAAGATTTTTTTAATCCCCTCCTCTGCTCCCACCCCCAACACAAACTTTGACACATCCAGCTGGCAGGTCCCACTGACTGGAAGGTGACTAAAAATTGCCAACTCATTTTCTTTCTTTTTTTTTTTTCCCAGTGCAGCTGGTGCCAACATGTGATGATTTGTTTTGCTCCAGTCACTGAAGTTTTTGTTTTCTTTTATTTCAACCCCCTGCTGGCTTCCCAACTTGCTGCTGAGTCATCTGGTGCAGGTGTTCTAAGCGGCTGGTATTTATGTCACCGGCAGATGGTTTGGGTCAATTACGCGATGTTCCTGCAGCCCCGGCGAGGCCCACTCAGCTCGCTTTGATCTGCGGGCTTCCTGTGGCTCCCGCACATGTGCAGGACTTCGGGGCACCGGGTGAACTCTTGGGTGGATGCTGTCCAAAGATGGTTAGGTTGCTCTGGGCCCCACAGCCTGAGGGGATCCAACGGAGGCTCAGAGAAGTTGACTAGAACAGAGAATCCTGGAACCCCAAGGCACGGCCTCTTAATTTACAAAGGGAATTAATGCACCCAGCGTGTGATAGAACACCAGTACACGAATGTGCTCGCTGCCTGAGGAAACGGGGGTGAAAGGAGCCACATTGTCTCTCTGGAGGAGGGCAGACTTGTGCTGGAGAAGTAAGACTTAGTGTAGGGAACCTGCTACGTCTTAGACATACACAGCCGGTGCTTGCTCTTTCCTTATCCCTTGTCCAATCCCATAGTGTCTCTAGCCCCTGTTCTAGTGCTCAGTGCAGACAGGCTGACAGGGAAGGGGCTGAAGAAAATCTCCCTCATTTATCCTCTAGACATAGGGCATCAATCAGAAGCATGAATCCTTGCTCTCCATCTGAAGAGGCTGTCCTTTATCGTGAAGCCATTACACTTCATTGGAAAGGCTCAATGAATTAATTACCTTCCTGTGGGAATTTACAGTTTAGCAAGAGAAATCTCTGGCCATTGACAAAGACATGAAGTACCATATTTTGCCATGTATAATGCATGTTTTTGGAAACAACCAAAGGTCCCTGCAACAGATGACTGGATAAAGAAGCTGTGGTACATATACACAATGGAATATTACTCAGCTGTAAGAAAAGATGAAATATTGCCATTTGCAACAAAATGGATGAACCTGGAGATCATCATGCTAAGTGAAATAAGCCAGACAGAAAAAACAAAGAACTGCATGATTTCACTCATATGC